>PVIA01010274.1:0-53086 GCA_004024845.1 Tonatia bakeri | reverse complement strand
AATTGGTTCTGGGGCTTTCAAATATGTTTGAGCCATCTTTTTAATTTTCCTTTGGTTCGGATGCGGCTATTTCGTAAGGGCGGCGGAGCCTTAGGTGTTCACGGGGCGGGGCACCCCAGTCGCTGGGTTGTGACGTTGTATGTGGGGGCGGGGTCTGAGAGGGAACAATGGCGCCTGCTCTGCTCTCTCTAGGACTTCCTTTCCCTCCACTGCCTCCCACAAGCAAACTGGGCCCTTGCTGTGCTGGCTCCCGGGCAGTGGGCTGGTGTACTTACTCGGACTCTGTGGGTTTCCCCGAGAAGTCTCCTGTGAGAGTCTCCCGGCCTCAGTTCCCAGATGGGGCTCTTAAGCTTTGAAATGCGGCAGCGCTGCCCGTTTTTCACTTAGTTCGTGCGCAAACGTGTGGCTGCGGACAGCCAGCTGCCCTGCGCCCCTCACTGGGTCTGCTAGTCACCTCCGCGCTTCCGTGCCCAGCATCCGCCACCAGTCCGTCCACCGCCGCTGCCGTCTGCACCCTGCGCGCCCGCCAGCCAGCGCCTCTTCCGGCCGGGAACCCTCAACCCCACTTCGCAGGCCTCCCGACTCCGACGCTCCTTACCGGTCTGGATGTACTGGAGCCCGACTTCGAACAGAGAATTCTTAAACTCAACAATAAGAAACATCCCAATTAAAAAATGGGCAAAACATCTAAATAGTCACCTTAGTAAAGAAGATACACAGGTGGCCAAAAAGCATATGAAAAGATGCTAAACATTATTTGTCATTAGGGAACTGCAGGTTAAAACAACGAGATACCACTACCTATTTACTAAAATTAAAAAAAAATCCTGATAGTACTAATTGCTGGCAAGGATTCAGAACAAGAGACTTCAGTCCTTTCTGGTGGGAATATAAAACAGTAGTCACTTTGGAAGATAGTTTAGCAGTTTCTTACACAGTTAAACATAGTCTTATACACTCTATAGGGAGGGGGACACTCCTAGTTATTTCTACAACTGATTTGAAAACCATATATTTGAAAATGTATGTCCACATGAAAGCCTGCACCTGAATATTTATAGCAGTTTTATTCACAATCATCAAAATCTGGAACCAGCTAAAATATCTTTCAATGTTCAATGGATAAATTAGGGGTCCATCCGTTCAATGGAATATTATTCAGTGATAAACACAAAAAGGCATAGATTGATCTTAAATTCATATTGCTAAGTGAAGGAAGCCAGCCTAAAAGGACCACATATTGTTTGGTTTCAGTTATGTGACATAGAGATAATAAAAAGATAAGTGGTTCTCCAGCAGTTTGAAGAAAGAAGAGTATGGACTGGATAAGTGAAGCATAGGGGATTGTTTGGGGCAGTGAAGCTATTCTATATGATCCTGTAATTGTAACAAATGACATTATGTTTGTAAAAACCAATTGAACTTCATCACACAAAGAGTGAAACTTAGTAAATGAAAATTTAAAAAAGTTGTTTAGGAAGTCAGAGGAATCCTAGGATGTAATAATCCAGACTGTGACAAAACAGTTTTACAAACTGTTGCATGTATGACGTAATCTCACTGAAGAGGGTGTGGAGGAAAGGAGCTGATTTAAGTAACTTTGTGAATAAGGGGAATCTGAAAAACTAAAGGGAAAAAAAGCTGTGCATAAACACTTCATTCTATTTGATAAAGTTGTATCCATATCTTATACAAAAGAAATCCAAATAATTTTTGCAGATGATGGGCTTTTAAACAGGTGGGGCAAAAGGTTTCACTCTTTTCACTCAATTCCCATAGTATGGGCTGTGCATTGACTTCTTTCTAAGAGTAAAGTGAGGAAAAGATGGGGTAGGTGAGGGAGTACCTTTGCAGTGAGAAACCTGACAAACAAGTTAAGCAGATGATTAAAGTCAAGTCAACAATGATAACTGATGTCAATGTGTGATGACAATGGCACTTTACCTCTGGGGTCTTCCTCCCCAAAATCTATAATCCTTGTCTACTCATGAGATAATGTCAGACATATCAAAATTGTGGGACATTCTACAAAACACCTAATCAGCACTCCTCAAAACTGTCAAAGTCATCAAAAACAAGGAAATTTTAAGAAACTGTCACAGCCAAGAGGATCCCAAAGACACATGGTGACTAAGTGTAATGTGGCATTCTGGATGGAATCCTGGAACAGTAAAAGGATATTAGGTAAAATTAAGGTAATCTGAATAAAGTATGGGTTTTAGTTAATAATAATGTATGAATATTGGAGTGCGTTTATTGTGATAAATGTAGCATACTAATGGAATATGTTAATAATAGGGGAAACTGTGAGGTTTATGGGAACTATACTATCCTTGCAATTTTTCTGTAAATCTTAAACTGTTGTAAAATATAGAGTTCATTGTCAATTTTAAAAATGCATGTTAGGCATTGTGCCAGGCACTGAAATAAGTGAGACATGACCCTGTCCTCAAAGAGCTAAAATTTGTGAGTTCACAGGCTTGTGAACATATAGCCTAGTGTTTGAGTCAGGTAACAGAGGCATAGGCAGAGGGCTTTGGGAACTCGGGATTTTAGATTGATTGTCTGAAGATACCTACCCCACATCCTATGAGAAGAAAAGATGGTCTTTCTAAAACTGTGAATACCAGGATGGGGTGGTGGTTATCTGATTTCTAGGTCTAGTTTTCTGTTGCTGATGAGCTAGCTCATGCCCTCTCATCTCCCACCACTATTCTCTTTGCTCATATCCACACAATAGTCCTCAACTGTTCCCTTCTTTTTTGTCTGTCCACATGTGTTGTCAGGCTTTATTTTTTTCTTTTTAAAAGATTTTGTTTATTTACTTTTAGAAAGGAGAAGGGAGGGAGAAAAAGAGTGAGAAAAACATTAATGTGCAGTTGCTTCTCACACACCCCAACCTGGGACCTGGCCTGCAACAGGCATGTGCCTTGACTGGGAATTGAACCTGGACCCTTTAGTTCACAGGCTGGCACTCAATTCATTGAACCACACCAGCCAAGGCAATTGTTGTCATGCTTTATTAAAGAATGAAGATATGGAAGATGTTTACATGTCTTAAATACAAAAAATTTAAAAGTGTAGATTTGATACCCTGTTTTTTTAAAGATTTTATTTATTTTTAGAGAGAGGGGAAGGGGAGGAGAAAGAGGGAGAAAGAAACAGCAATGTGTGGTTGCCTCTCATTCACCCCACACTGGGGACCTGGCCTGCAACCCAGGCAGGTGCCCTGACTGGGAATTGAATCAGTGATCCTTTCCTTCACAGTCCAGCACTCGATCCATTGAACCACACCAGCCAGGGCTGATACCCTGTTTTTAAAACTTCCTTGGCTATTCCATCACAGGGAACTTCTCATTGACATCCTTAATCTGCAGGCCTCAGCTTCCTGCTCTGATGTTTCATCTCCTCTTTCTCATCTCTTTGCCTACCTTCAGTATTTGGGTTATTTCTTTTGCAGCAATATTTACTCCTCTATTTAATCATTGTTTTCTTTGTAAGGTAGGTTTGGGATCTCAACTTCTTCACCTGAAAGCAGACTAGCAATATATATATACATATTTTAAAAATAAAGATGGGTCCTTATAAAAAGCAATCAAATTAAATCAAATCATAGATGCCAACTGTTAAAATAGCAATTTCTTTATGTTGCTATACCAGGCCAGAAGATAAATTGAGTGTTTCAAATGAGGAAGGAGGGTTGTTAAGCAGGCACTGGAGAATATCATCTACCTCAACTGCAGGACATAAATTAGGGTGATTATAGTTGGACACTGGAAAGAAAAGATTGGAAGTCCCTTCCTTTCTGCTCTCTGCCTTTCTGTAAAGCAGTGCCTGCTTCATTCTTCCCTTCTTATAATTCTTTTTTTCCCTTTTCATAAATTACTTTATTGTTGTTCAATTACAGTTGTCTGAATTTTCTCCCAGCCCAGGCAAACCCACCTCCCTGCCTTGCTTCCACCCTCCCCCTTGGTTTTGTCCATGTGTCCTTTATAGTAGTTCCTGAAAACCCTTCTCCCCACTGTCCCCCCACCTCTGCCCTGGCTATTATTAGATTATTCTTAATTTCAATGTTTCTGGTTATATTTTGTTTGCTTTTTTCTTTTGTTGATTATGTTCCACTTAAAGGTGAGATCATATGGTATTTGTTTTCACTGCCTGGCTTATTTCACTTAGCATAATGCTCTCCAGTTCCATCCATGCTGTTGCAAAGGGTAGGAGCTCCTACTTTTTCTCTCTGCTGTGTAGAATTCCGTTGTGTAAATGTACCATAGTTTTTTGATCCACTCATTTGCTGGTGGGCACTTAGGTTGTTTCCAGCACTTGGCTATTATAAGCTGTGCTGCTATGAACATTGGGGTGCATAGGTTCTTTTGGATTCATGTTTCAGGGTTCTTAGGATATAATCCCAGCAGTGGAATTGCTGGGTCAAAAGGCAGTTCCATTTTTAGTTTTCTGAGAAAATTCCATACTGTTTTCCAGTCACTGCACTAGTCTGCATTCCCACCAACAGAGAACTAGGGTTCCCTTTTCTCCGCATCCTCTCCAACACTTGTTTGTTGATTTGTTTTTGATGGCCGTCCTCACCAGAGTGAGGTTTTAATTGAGGTCTCATTGTGGTTTTAATTTGCAACTCTCTGATGGCTAGTGATGCTGAGCATCTTTTCATATGTCTCTGGGCCCTCTGTATGTCTTCCTTGGAGAAGTGTCTGTTCAAGTCTTTTGCCCACTTTTTAATTGGGTTTTTTGTCTTCCTGGAGTGGAGTTGTGTGAGTTCTTTATATATTTTGGAGATCAAGCCCTTGTCTGAGGTATCATTGGCAAATATGTTTTCCCATATAGTTGGTTTAACTTTTCATTGTAATGCTGTTTTCTTTAGCCATAAAGCTTTAAGCAGGAGGAATCACTATACCTGATATCAAACTGTATTACAAGGCCATTGTAATCAAAACAGCCTGGTACTGGCATAAAAACAGGCACATAGACCAATGAAACAGAACAGAGAGCCCAGAAATAAACCCTAGTTTCTATGGTCAACAAATACTTGACAAAGGGGGAAGAAGCATAAAATGGAGTAAAAATAGCCTCTTCAACAAATAGCGTTGGGAGAACTGGACAGCTACATGCAAAAAAATGACACTTGATCACCAACTTACACCATACACAAAAATAAATTCAAGGTGGATAAAAGAATTAAATATAAGCTGTGACACCATAAAAGTCCCAGAGGGAAACATCGGCAGGAAAATCTCAGACATCCCATGCAGCAACATCTTCACTGATATGTCCCCTAACTCAAGGGACATAAAGGAAGAATAAACAAATGGGACCTCATCAATTTAAAAAGCTTCTTCTTACAATTCTCGGACAACTCATCTACATCATTTGGTCCATTGCAGCACTACAAAATGACAGCCTAGTACCCCAATGTTGCCTAATGTTTCAGTTCAGCTCTTCCTTGCCATTTCACTTAGTTTAGTCAAAGCTTTGCCCATGTCTTATTAATCACCTTTCACCAGGGGGATAGGGTCAACTTCATTGTGTACATGGCCAGAGGTGCTCTATATGTTAGTTGTTATTGTTAATGGAGTTGTTATTTCGTTGTTCAGGACAACTTTCCTCAGTTGGTCATAGCCATATTCTACAGTGAGTATGTGAGAATCTGCAGTTTTGTACATTCTTGTTCTTTATACTCCAATTCCTTTATCCTGAAATGATTAAGACAGGGTCACATTTTCTCAAGTGTCTCTCTCAGTTGGAAGGAAAGTCAAGGAGTGTACTAATTGTGACTCTTTTTGTTGCAAGCTATAAAACCCAAATTTAATTAGCTAAAGTAAAAGAGGGAAAGGACAGTGGTGTAGTTCACAAGATCAAGGGAATAACTAAAGGATTCAGAGCACCTTGGCAACACAATTTATGTATATCTCTCCTTTTCTCTCTGCAGGCAGGTCCTTGGTTATAACCCCAGATTCCCATCCTCATAGTTCAGCCACTCTAGCAGAAGGAGGGAGGCTGTTTTTATGTAATTGTCTGTGTATTGGTGCCAGGGAAGAGCTCTGGGAAGCTCACCTGGAGTCCTATACTCTCTCCTTGGACCAGTCACTATTGTCAGGGGTGTGGGGGGTTATGATTGGCCTAGTCTAGGACCCTTGTTATCTCTTAGGGCAGTGGCTTAGGGGACTATGATCGACAACACTGGAATGGCAGGAGGCAGATACAGGACAGCCACATCAGCCTATGTCCACTACTAAAAGGATGCTGCTTCTTTATGTTGGGATAATTAGTGTAAGTAGATTTCTGGGAAGGGACTGAAAATAGAGAATGAGGATGGTGAATCTTAAAGGTAGAAACCTTCTGTCCTTAGGATGACTTAGCCTGTGTCCTGTTATCAGGAGGAGAAAATGGTGACTGACCTAGGCATACTGGATTATATTATTTGGAGAGTATGAGGTCTGGATAAACTGGTTTGGGAATACATTCAGGGCTCATTGGAGACTCTCACTGGAGTATGGGGCCTCAGCAGGACCTGGAACCTCAGCAGGGATGAGTATGGTATCTTCTGTGTGCTTCCACTTTTACTCACTAAAGCCTCTGTGCAATAGGTTTCTCATTCTGAACTCCTCTGGAATCTCGCAGTTGGCCATGATTGGTAGTACTGTCACCCTGGGCAACTGTGAGTCTGAAAAAAGACTTTGAAAAGGTCTTTATTTTTCTCCTGCCTGAGAGATTGGAGGTCCCGCCTCCTGGGGGCCATTTCTAGTTCTCAATAAGAAAGTGGCTAAAGTGGTAACATATGGGAGTCTTTTTTCCCCCTCTTATCAATGGCTGTAGTGGATTATAAAATGGAACCCAGCAGGTATGGAAAGGCTTGCATTTATTTCAAAAGCACCAACACATTCAGAGGCCAAAGAAAATCTTTTGAGAGTTCACTGTAAAGAGTGTTGTCAGTAGTTTTTGTCACTGCAAGGCCTATTGAGGATTCTGGAGCAAACTGATGTCATTTCACTTTCACTTTTAATCATAGTCTAGTAGAGTAGAGTTAAGAGTCCAGCCGTTTTTTTTTTTTTTTAAACTCAGGAAAAAGCTACATAGTACTCATTCAGAAAACATTTGTGGAGGGCTTTCCACATGCAGGATGGGGGCCAGGGCCCTCCAGGCTGCACATTCCTGCCCTCAGGGAGCTCACAGTATAAAGAATAGAAATTCATCAACTACACACAACTACTATAACATAAGACCGAATAGGAATAGAACCTGAGGGAGGTAAAAGCCAATGACTTGGTTTGGAGAAGAGAGATGTTTTCTTTGCCAAGAAAGGATGGAGTGTAGCTTGGTGGAAGAATCATAATTTTGTCACCAGGGGTATATCCATGACTTCCTAATAGTCCAAGGAGAAACATCAGAAAGAATTCTCAGGAGTTCGGTTGGTCAAATCTTAGAATACTTTAGTGATTTCATAATATCTCCTGAGCAGACAATGAAACATCTCAAGATTGCCTTAAAGGAGGGCATTTTGAAAGAGCTATATACAAATTAAAATACTCTTCTCCTTTTTGTGGTATTTCACAGTACTCTTCAAATACAGACTTTTCTTTCCCTTCTCTGTAAGTAGCACTCACTTAAGAAATGTGTATGTCCACTATCAAGAGAGGAAGCCAGATGATTCTTCCATCATCTTACCCTTTTGTGACATATGGATCCCAAATTCATTATTACTGAAAAGTTTCCATATATAGCCAGACTAGAATTGCCAGATAAAATATTGGACACACAATTAAATTCAAATTTTAAATAAGTAGAGAAACAATGAGTAATTTTCTTTTTTTAAGTATGTCCTACAACTGTATTCCAGTCTTGTTTGGCATATTGGCCCTAAATGGATAACTTTTTTTTCTCATGACTTCTGGTTTCATTAGATCAAATTATTATCAATGTTGTGTCCCTGGCAAAATAGGTCCCATTGCCCCAGTCCCTATCCTAGCTTAGCATATTATATAACAGAAGGGGGTCTTCAGGCAGAGCAGGGAAAAGACACCGACTGAAGCTATACACTAATAAGAAGTTAGTCTTGGAATGTTAAAAGTATGATTGTCCTTTTAAACTCCATCCCAGGTTTAGACCTTGGTCAGGGCCTCTTATCCTGCTCCCTTCCTTTATCCTCAGGATTAGCCATTCCCAGACCTGTGCAACTGGAAAGAGTGGAATGACTGAGCAAAACTCATGTTGGAGACAGAGCTCACAGGAATGGAATCCAGGAGAGACTGAGTGTAATTGTGCCAAAACTTCATTTCTTTAATATGACCTTTTCTTTTTTCTGTCCTTGTGATTCAAACTGGCCTCATTCAGCCCCCTGACTCACCCACATCTCTCTCCCTTGCACATCCACTCCCATAATCATTAAGCCCTCAGGACCGTAAGGTTCTGGTCAGCAACTAATAATCTTAGAAACTAAGCTTCAGGTCCATTAACCACAGAGATAAGAGTTCTAGACAAACTAGTGGGAACATCTAGGTCTCAGTTGTGTTTCAGCTCCAGACCCAGAAAAGCAGAATGACTCCACTGACCACATCCTTGCTAAACTGGGTAGAGTGATTCCATGGCTGCCCTCGGGACCAGATGCACTGATCAACTAGCCTCTACCCTAGTGCCACCTAATCAATAGAGACCTTAACTACACCATGATGAATGATTTTTCTCCTGTGTAACCTATCCCTTAGAAACCATCAGGGACCCAGGTCTTTGAGCATGACTCACCTGACTGGGCATGGCACCATTTCCTTAATTAATAAACCTTTACTTTCTTGGCTGTGAACTCCTGTTTGTGTTTGATTGGGCTTTGATGCATACAGGTAAATAAGCCCTCTTAGTTTGGTAACATGAGTGAAGAGGTTGAAAGCATGAGTTAAAATAAGGCAGGTCACAAGGCAATGAGCCCCCTCAGCTGGTCATGAGTGGCTGGCCCTGTGAGAAATGTTCTGAGTATAGAATTAAGGATTCTATATTGAAGGAACTGGGGACATGTTAACAAAAGCAGTGCTTTTTGAACTTCAATGTCTATACAAATTACCCGGGGATCTTGTTAAAGTGGAGACTCGGATTCAGCAAGTGTGGGATGGGTCCTAAGATTCTGCAATTCTAATAAACTCCCAAGTGATGCTGATATTGTTGGAACTTTGTCCATGGTTTTAGTAGTGTTAAAGAGAAATTGTACCAGCCAGTCATTAACAATGGCAAGAATGACTTTAATCAAGACCATGTAATAGGGGAGACTGAACTCAGCTTTAAATCCAGCAGGGGCAGCTGGGGATTTATAGCCTACAGGCATGGTGAGAGAGGAGATGGGAAAGTGTCAAGGGTGCAAGGATGAGGAACTTGATTGGGTATCAAGGGGGATTCTTGCTTAACTGGCTTAGCAGGATTCTTTCTAAAACCATCAGGATCACACATTGCTGATGGGTTCTGAATATTGAGACAAAATTCAATATATCAGTATTTTTTCCAAACAAAGGAGCCCTGTGCATGCAACAGGGTGCTCAATTCAAGGTTATCTCACCTCAGGGATTTAGCCACAGCATTTGCTTGAGGCCACAAATGACAGAGGTTCTTTTCTTTTAACCGCTTTGAACCTTTCCCATTATCTTTCTCTTCATTCTATCCCAGTGGGACAAACAGCACCTGGAAACCCTCTTCTGATTTCCCAGGGAATCCCTGCAGACTCTTTTCAGAGGAGAAATGTCTGACTGTGGGGAAATACAGGCAAAGTAACAGGTTCAGGGGCTCTTATTTATTCCTTGGGTCAGGGAATGAGAATATTTCAGTAGAGAGAATGCAGAATTAAGGAGAGTCATCTTTTCAGGATGTAGCCCAAGAGGTCTCTGTGACCCTTTCTTATTATGTCTTTACCCAACATTTGTTTCTTTCCTTTTTTAAAAACTTCATTATTGTTTCATTACTCTAAAAAATGGAAACCCTCCCCTCCACCATTCCCCCACTCCTTTCCCAAAGGAAGCCTATGATTTTTTTCCTTGTGAGTCAGAGGGAGATGTGGAAAGAAAAAACAATAACCAGGATTTGGAGCCATGAAACTAGAATCCTCTTCCACCACTTCTTTCCTTGGAAATACAGATATGAACAATAGTAAGAGCAAGGATATCTCTTCCAGGTACTCAGAGATCTTGAGCAACTCTTTGACTACCTTCAGCTTCAGCTTTCTTATTTAAAAATTGGTGGTAGAAATCACTTTTCTCTGTCCACATTGAAGAAATGGATGGAAAGGGTTGTGTGGATTATGAATTGCAAATCATGCATTGGTTGTTAGTATTATTACCTTTGCTTTTAGTTCTGCTGCCATGGGCAATGTTTTAAGGAGAAAACACACATTTCAACATGGTTTATTTTTGTTCAAATCAGTAAAACAAAGACACGGTAACAATACAGCGTGTACAGTTCAGTGAAGACTACGTCTCCATCCCACCATTAGTCCCTTCTCAGAGTGGTAGCTACTTCTAACCAGCTTTAATGTTTTCTTCCAAAAATACTCTTTGCATATGTAAGTATATGCATATATATGTATGTTTATATATGTAAATTTATATGTAGATATTTATTTTTAAACACAGTAACCCACTTCTTTATCTTTCTTTTTGTTAACTATATAGTTCTGTGATTATTCCACATCAGCACATTAGATCTTCCTCATTCTCTATTATAGCTACACAGTATGCTATTGCACATCATTGCATACTAACTATAATTTATTGAACTTTTCTTTTAGTGATGGACATGTAGTTTACTTTCAATGATCTTAGAAGCTGGATGTCTGGGTCCAAGCATACAGGTACTTTATATTTTAGTAGAGATTGTCATATTTCCCTCCTGAAGAAATGTCAACACTACATTTGCATGAATAGAATTTCCCTATACACCTCCACCAATACTGTAGCATGATCAGTACTAACTCGAGTTTATAATGCTATCACATTGTTAGTTTAATTTTGTATTGCTATAATTTTGAGTGAGCTTAAAAGCATATGAAGAGATAGAGGTTCATATATCTGTGGATAGCTTGCACATGTTCTTTTTTCATTTGAAAAAGCATACATTGAGAGGGCTGGCCCAAACTGGCCTGGCTCAGCAGGGCCACTCTCTGCAGGGCATATCTGGGGCTCCCTCTCAGTTCCCCAAGGTCCCATCTCTCTGTTTTTGATGTCTGGATGCTGTTCTGGCAGTCATAGAAGTCATAGGCCATGTATCCATACCACCACACCCATTCCCATTTGCCTTAATAAATGAAAGATGACTGCACAGTTCTGTATTTATTTATGTTTTTTTTTTTCCAGCAATAAGAAGTATTTTATCCCTCTTCACCCAATCTCTGGGAGCTTGTGTGAAACAGATGTCTTCATAATTTTACAGTGTAGTGAATGCAGGTGTGAAGAATATAATTGGCTGTCTGAGCACCTATTAAGAATACTGCCATGTCTATGAGTATAAGATGTGTGGCTGGGTGGAGCACTGAACTAGGATAGTAGAGATATATGCCTTCTACTTCCAGCTCTAGCATGGATTTTCTGAAAGAGACTGGGCAGGGTACATGCACTCCATAGTGCAGTTCTGGCAATAAAGTTCTCCTATGGAAGGAGAAGGGGAAGGTTGGAAGATGGGGTAGGAAGAGCCTTAGCTACTGGAGTAAGTCTGATAAAGTCTTAGCTTTTTGCAGATGGGGAAGCCTAGAGTAGAGATTACCCATTAGAGGTTCATCTCAGAAACTGTAGGGCCCTAGTACCCTTGTTGTGTGTAGTCATTGGCAGATGGTGGCCTTGGCTTGAAACTGGGGTGTGTCCTAAGGTTCTGCAGTTGGAGGCTTTCAGCTGCCTGCACTCCTAATGGCAGACTCTCCATTGAAAGGAGCTCTGTGTGGTACACCCCTATGGCTGCCACAGCTGGTTTGTTTGGGTGGTTTCAGTCAAAAATGGGCGGGGGGTTGGAGATCTTCTGGTCAAGATAGTGGCATAGGCAGACATGGCTCACCTGTTTGCACATCCACGTAAAAATCACAACTAAAATATAGAACAACCATCACTCAGAACTGTCAGAAATTGAGTTGAATGGAAATCTGATAACTATGGAAATAAAGAAACCATATAAGAAACCAATAAAGAAAACATCCATCTAGACTCAGCTGCCAAACAGGTGCCATATTTGAGACTCCATCAACTTGGCTAACACTGTTTGACCTGCCTTGGAGATTCCCAGAGACTCTGCTCCACCCAATGTATAGGCCCACCCAAGCTGCTTTCCCATATGAATGACTGGTCTTGGCTTATGCTTCACAACTTCCTAAATCCTATCAAACAAGTAACAGCTGTCCTCAGTGTGTCCAGGCCCGGCATTAGCAGCAGGCAACTTAGATTCACAGTTTGGCTTTCCCTGGAAACCTCCAAGCCCAGCACAAGTAGCAGCAATCTGAGATTGTTTTATAGCTCAGTCAGGGTGGCTCCAGGCAAAATACAGGTGGCTGACCTTGGCCTGCAACACCTGGGAACCCCAGGGCCAGTGCACCCAGTGGACAGCTACAGACCACATTAGAGCACCACCACTTTGCCCCTGAACAGATGATCCTCCACGGAGGGAGGAAGTTGTTGGTAAGTGGTCACAGTCAATCCTCATAGCTGACTGACATGGGTAAATCCCTCCTATTGATCTGCCAACAGCAACCAAGATTCAACTAGAAGAGAAAGGTGTACTCAGACCACATGAAGGGCACATCTGGAGTACCCATTTTTGGTAAAAAGGGAGGCTGTGCCACTGGACCCTATAGTACTCCTACTACATTAGGCCACACTATCAAGACATGGAGTCAAAGCAGCTCTACCTAACACATAGAAACAAACACAGGGAGGCTGCCAAAACAAGGAGACAAAAAAACATGGCCCAAATGAAAGAACAGATCAAAAGGTCAGAAAAAGAGCTAAATGGAATAAGCAATCTATCAAATGAGGAGTTCAAAACACTGGTTGTAAAGATGCCCAAGGGAGTTTGTGAGGACCTCAGCAGCATAAAAAAGATCTGGTCAGAAACAAAGAATATACTGATTGAAATAAAGAACAATTTATAGGGAAACAACAGGAGAGTGGAGGAAGCCGAGAATCAAATCAATGATTTGGAACATAAGGAAACAAAAAACAAGCAATCAGAGCAATAAGAAGGAAAAATATCCTAAAGAAAGAGGATAGTATAATTAGCCTCTGGGATAATTTCAAGAGGTCGAACATTCACATCATAGGGGTGCCAGAAGAAGAAGAGAAAGAGCAAGAAACTGGAAATCTATTTAAAAAATAATGGAAGAAAACTTCTCTAATTTGATGAAGGAAATAGACATGCAAGTCCAGGAAACACAGAGGTTCCCAAACAAGATGGATGCAAAGAGGCCGACTCCCAGACACATCATAATTACAATGCCAAAGGTTAAAGAGAGAATCTTAAAAGCAGCAAGAAAAAAGAAGTTAGTTACCTACAGGGGAGTTCCTGTAAGACTGTCAGCTGATTTCTCCAAAGAAACTTTGTAGGCTAGAAGGGATTGGCAAGAAATATTCAAAGTCATGAAAAGCAGGGATCTAGAGCCAAGATTGCTCTACCTGGAAAGCTATTGTTTAAGAATTGAAGGGCAGCTAAAGAGCTTCCCAGACAAGAAAAAACTAAAGGAGTTCAGCATCACCAAACCATTATTATATGAAATGTTAAAGGAACTTATATAACAACAAGGAGATCAAAACTATGAACAATAAAATGGCAAAAATACAAATCTATCAACAATCAAATCTAAAAAACAAGCAAAGCAAACAAGAAGAACAGGGACAGAATCATAGATACAGAGAACATTTTGATGGTTGCTAGATGGGAAGGGTGGTTGTGGGGGAATGAGTGAAGAGGTGAAGGGTTTAAGAAGTACAAATAGGTAATTAAAGAATAGCCATTGGGATGTAAAGTACAGTATAGTTTATAGAGTAGCGCAAGAACTTGTATTCATGACCCATGGATATGGACAATGGTGGGGAAATTGCCTGAGGTAGTGGGGTGCTGGGTGGAGGGAATGCCAAGGGGGGGAAATCAGGACAACTCTAATAGCATAATTAATAAAATATAATTTTAAAAAAGAATTGGGGAGTTATTCTGGGACTCTCTAAGAGCATTGCAGGTCTGGAGATATAATTACTCTAGGATGAAGCATTATTATACTCCTTTCCTTCCAATATTTCTTCATTTATTAAATTCTTAAAATTGCTTTCTGAAGATAATCTCCTCTTCCTTATTGTGGGATATTTAAAAATATATTTTCTGTATTGTATACAGAGTCTGTATAATTTGGTACTCTTCTGTACACAGAGAAGGACCAAGTAACAAAACAATGAGAAAAGCTCATTTATTAGGTGTTTATATGAAAGGGGGCACAATAAGCCTGAATATCTCAAGAGGAGATAGGCATGTGGAATTTTCAGTGCCAACCCCTCTTTGAGTTTTTCAAGGAGTCCAAAGGTCCACACAGCAGATACTTCTGGTGCCCCATATCTCATGCCCACTTCCAATTTCAGCCTCAGCTGTGAGGGATAGTGCTGTGGAAGCTCAGAATCACCTGACTACATTCTACCTGAAGTGCAGAGGTGCAGGGTTCCTTTCTGTGTTCTGTCTTCAAGGCCCTTTCTAAGCTGCCAGAGTCTGCCTGGCTCCTGCAGAGTACCCTGGAAATGTCAGGGAGTTGATGTGCCTGAAGTTAAACTCAACTGACAGAGGATGAGAGTTTGTGGATAAATTCTCCCATCCCTTGTCCTTTAGGGGAGCACTATGTACTTATTTCTGAAGCTCCCAGAGGAATCCAGCCCCTTTGGCAGATGGCTGGAACCCTAACTATGCAACCCTATTTGGTCTTTTTTCTTACTGCCTGTCTTTCCCTAGTTTCTCACTTCCTTTCTCAGTCACCTGGGATTGCCTCCAAAATAAACTACCTGTACTTGTCCTGTCTGAGGCTCTGCTTTCAGGGGAACCCAAACAGGATTCTTAGCCTACAGGACCCTCAAAAGTGGGTCCTAATAACTTAGGCAGCTGTGAGGTGATGCAGACACCGGCCCGCAGTGTCCGTGTCATCATGGATGAAATGAGACATTCACGAGGATTACTGAGTCCAGTGGAGGAAAAGGGACAGCATGGCTTTTCTCTCAAGGGGAGCAAAAGCCCGGGCCTCTGCCATGACAGGCCTTTATTGGGTTCCCCATCCATTACAAGATGGTCCTGATTTACTTAAGCAGATTCATTTTAGGTGGTTACCTTTTACAGAAAACAAGGAAGCCATTCTGCTAATCACATCACAGAAGTGGGATATTTGCAAATGAAAAGGCGAAAGTAGTTGAACTGGTT
Source organism: Tonatia bakeri (assembly GCA_004024845.1). Classification (NCBI taxonomy): domain Eukaryota; kingdom Metazoa; phylum Chordata; class Mammalia; order Chiroptera; family Phyllostomidae; genus Tonatia; species Tonatia bakeri. The sequence continues at coordinate 37,675 of PVIA01010274.1, read as the reverse complement.
ACACTGGTCCTTGTAAGGTTTAGCATGCATTTTAGGAAGTTACTTTGCAGTAAATGTCCTCAATTCAGGGTGAGGGAGTTTTAGCAAAAAGCAAGACTCATAGCAGCCTAGGTACATTGCAGGCCTGATTCCCCATGGGAGAACCTATCCGTGGGTGTGGGTCCTGTGCATCTCCCAGTAGGAGCTGGGCCCACGCCACACAGAGCAGCCTCCCACAGTGAGGAACTTTCCACCAATGAAGGAGTGAAGAGGTGGGGACTTCTCTATTTTCTGATGATGCTTTCTCCATACCTCTGTTAAATGATATGGTTGGTTACAGTGCCTTATTGAGACCGGCCTGAAATTACCAATCTTAGGATGGTTGGTACAAAGAGACAAAAGAAGTTTTGGGCAAAACCTCATGATTCTTAGGTGACCACCACATAGAAGACAGCCTAAGGTACTGTTGCTTCCCTGCATCTAAACTAGTGTTGTCTTTCACTGGCCATGTCATCCTCAATAAATTCCACATAAAACTCAAAGTCTGAACTATGAATCTAGGCATCAAGGTTGCATTGTTCTGAGTAATTGTCATGCACCCTCAGACCTCTGGCTTTTTGACTCTGCTTACACTGTGATCATTCTTAATTTTGACTTTTATGTATATCTCCCTGGTTGTGTCTTCAAGTTCAGTTACAACCTGATCACTAGGGCTTTTAAAATTTTTTTTTTAATTTTAAAAATTGTGGTAAAAATACACAGAACATAAAACTTACTGTCTTAACCATTTTTAAATGTACATTTCAGTGGCATTAAGTATGTTTACATTGTTGTGCTGCCATCACCACCATCCATCCACAGAACTCTTTTCGTCGTGTCAGACTGAAACTGTATATCCATTGATCAACATCTCCCCTTTCCCCAGACCCTGGCAACCTCCATTCTCTGTTCTCTTTCCTTAAATTTGACTCTTCTAGGTACCTTATAGAAATAGAATTAAACAGTATTTATCTTTTTTATCTATTTGGCTTATTTCAGTTATTTGTCCTCTAGGTTCCTTTTTTTTTATAGCAAATACCAGAATTTCCTTCCTTCTAATGGCTGAATAATATTCCATTGTAAGTTTGGTTTGCTTCCACCTTTTGGCTGTTGTGAATAAAGCTATGAACATGGGTATATAAGAATCATTTTTGTTGTCCCTTCCCCCAGAAAATCCTTATTTTATCTTTGCTAGATGATGAACAGTGATGTGGTGGTGTTTTCATTTGTCATTGTATCCCACTGATGAACAGAGGACCTACTGAATACTGGGCACTTAATTCAATGGTTGAATTCCTTGATTCATCATGCACTATTTTCCCCAAAGCTGGAGAGATGATGAATCCCCATAGTAGTTTACCTGCAGTGTTCCACTCTAGTTTATAGAGAGCTGCAATATTCTCTATCCAACTCTAAACTTTTATAGTTGGGAGATGTGTGATAAATATATTTGCTGAGCAAGTGGATAGATATTTGTCCCTGTCCCCGTTCTTTGGCCATTTTGCTTGCTACTTGGTTCTCATCTTGCTCCAACATCTGTGTCTGTCCCGTGCATCTGGTGAATCAACAAGTACTCCTTGGATGCAAGGTCGCTCACTACACTCTGTAACCAACTTCTGCTTAAAGTCTCTGCTCTGACCTGGAAATTCTGACTTGTACTTGCAATTAGACTCACTTGGTGAGTCATCCTCATCTACTGAAAACAATGAACAGAATTATGAGGGGTTAGATGAGATGATGTATGTAAGCCATCTAGCAGAGGGCCTGGCTCAGGAAAATGTAAAGTAAGTACTATTATTAAGCATGGTATTCTTTATTATATACAATTATATTGTATACATATATATGTTATAAAACAATCTTTTTTTATTCCTTATACTCTTCTTCAAAAAGTCATTTAAAGTATATGACATTGAAAGTTACTTATATAAAAGAATTATTGAAATAAGAACAAAACATCAACAGTGATGTTTTAGAGATAGGGAAATTATAATATCAGAATTCTAGGTGAAGAATAGTTCTGGTGCTTAAACATCAGATTTAGCTCTGAGAGAGAGAGAGAGAGAAGCAAGAAACACCTCTGTTATCTCTTCCATGTTTCAGGGAACAGAAGGAAGAAGGTAGTCACCTTCATACCTGCGTAATGAGTCATATTTCAGGGACCTGACCGATTCACTCCATGTTTGTTGAAGAAATGGAAGAAGAGCAAGGGAAAAGGGGATTGCAGAGGAAAAGTTTGCATTTCTGTTTCATACTTGCTGGGAAGGCGAAGTTAAAATGGAATAAGAGAAATAACCTCCCTTTTCTGAGTCAGAGTATAACTGTTCTCCTTGCAGTGATCATAGTTCTTAGAAGACCAAAGATACTTCCCTGGCTGAAATAGTTATGATACTGATAAAAACAATGTATGCATGAGCAGATAATACTATTTTGGGCAGAGTATGTTTTCCTATGAAGTGTTTCTTAGGTTTGAAGCTGTGTTTGGTATAATCAGATTGAGCAGTTTTTATTACTGAGGATGTGAGAGAGAATACCTCTCTTCTCCCCACCTAATAAATCACTTGAAGTACTCCCAGGGGCCTTTCCTCACTGCTGTGAATTGAATTGTGTCTCCCCAAATTCATATGCTGGATCCCCAACCCCCAGTGTGACTGTATTTGAAGATCGGGCCAAAAGGAGTTAATTAAGCTTAAAGGAGATCATAAGAGTTTATGTCCTTATAGGAACAGACACCAGAATGCATGCCAACCCCTTCCCTCCCTCCTTCCCCCTCCCTCTCTTTCCCTTTATCATGTGAGGACGTGATGAGAAGATGGCCATCTGCAAGCCGAGAAAAGAGGTCTCACCAGAAAATGAATTAAGTGGCACCTTGATCTTAGATTTCCTAGCCTCTAGGGCTATGAGAAATAAGTTTCTGTTGCTCAGGACATCCAGTCTATGGAATTTTGTTATGACAGCCTGAGCAGATGAATATAATTACTTGGCACCAAACCCAGTGACTGGGAGGATTATACCATCACTGCTACCAACTCCTATTGGTATCATCTGTGCAGTCTCAGTCTTACGAGTTTTGTTTTGATGGTGATCATCCTTGTCTAGCTTCATCTAATCAGAGTGATGTTTTCTCTCCATGATGTGAGGGCCTCAACCAGAAAAGGTTCAGCTCAATATCAGCACAAGGAAGTGAGTGAATGACATTGGATGTCATTCACTCACTTCCTGTGTGGACATTGCTAGATCTGCTGAGATGGGAGAAAGCTGGGCCCTTAATGCTGTTTATGCAGTCTCCTCTATGTATTGTGGCTTCTGGGACGTCAGTTTAAAATCTACTATTAGTTTCTCACACTTTTCTCTAAGAGTTCCTAAGGACAGAGGGGAGAAAATAAGTGCCTCTGGGCATTCTTGGGGTGTAGTTAAAGTGTCTTTTATAAACCTGAAATTCTTTGGGAGCCTCATGTTTGATCTTAAAAACAACCTTGGAATTTTGCTTTCCACTCCATAATATTTCTGTGCTAATTTTAGTATACCATCCCTCTACCAACCAAGTGTGTGTGTGTGTTATAGAATATACTCTCATTGGATTCACATATCTTGGCATATCTCAAGAGAACTCTTTACATCATTGTCAGAAAAGGATTGCTTTCTTGTTGGCTTGGCAGGATAAGGTGACATCAACTTTATAGTTGCCATAAATGCTTGTGGTGTGCCAGGCATTGTGCTATTTGATTAATATTGTGGCCACCTGTAGGGGTGGAAAGGACTCTCACCAAAGTTTGGTTTGGATGTTAAGACTAATTATACCACATATACCAAGAGGCTATAAAAAAGGTTAATTATTTATGTAATGAAGAATTCTGGGGTCAATAGGACAGGTATCTCAAGCTGACCTGAAAATGGCTTGAAAGACCAAGGAAAGAAGACTTGCTTAGGCTTTTTATTGTGGTGGGGCAGAGGAACTAGGGTAAGGATACCTATGTTCAGGTAGGAGTGTTAAAGGAGGGAGCACATGGACTTTCTGTCAGTTTGCGCACATGTGAAACAGAAGAGAAAGAGGGAGAGGTGAAGCTTAAAAGCTTTCAGGCATCAAAAATAAAAAAAATTGATTCAGTCTTTATTAGAGTTTGACCTCAGCTATTTCACTGTATCTTTACTATAGCACAATGAAGAGGGTTCCACAGGTGATTCCCACTTTACAGATAAAGAATTGAGGCTTAGAAGTGTTAAGTGACTTGCCTAATGTCACAAAGTTGGTAGACTTTCTAAATTCAAATCCAGGCCACTCAGATCTATGTCCATACTCTTAGCTACTACAATTACAGCACTTAACATAACTTGCCTCTCATTTCAGGCTTTTTTCCCCCCATATGCATATGTGTGTTCTTTTCCTGCCTAATAGCGAGTTCCAGGAGGCAGGGACTAATTCTGTTCTATCTTTGTAATTTTCTTAGCCCCAATTAGAACCTTTGTGGTCCATAGCAGTAGCTCAGTGAAACATGTTAAATTAAATTGAGTTTGAATTATGACAGCATTCCTGAAGAAAGTACATCATGATATACCAGTGGTCATCTTTTAATGTGCACTAACCATGTGCCAGGCATGTACCAGGGATTTCACATAGCATCTCCAACAACTATGTAAAATTAGTAGATTGATTCTGATATAGAGGGAGAATAAAGTTTAAGAGTAATAAGTATGAAAATTTGCATTTTGGTTACAAATCACTTGCTTAGTAAAGCTTGGGATGGACAAGCTGAAGAGCAGTTTCTGTTACAAAGAAGTTTAAAACATTGTTGACTTGACTACTCACTAAATTAAACCAGCCATGAAACATGGCTGGCTCCTTGTAAGTAAATCATTCTCAAGCTGAATTAATCGAAATTCAATGCTTAGAGCAAGTGGAATAATAGTCCATTGAGTTCTGTACTGGCTTTTTGGAATATTATATATAGTTTTGGGCTCTAAGTTTTAAGAGAAATATTGATAACCTGAACTATATGCAGAAAAGAACTCAGAGGGTGAAGGCCCTGGGATCCACATCACCTGAGGGCTGGCTAAAGAAACTGGGACTGCATTTGGACCAAAAAAGAAGAGGTTTGGTGGGATGGGAATATGACCTGCTAACATTTGGAAGGCAATAATTGAAGCCCCACCAGGGCTGGACTTTCTGTTTAATTCACTAATGCATCCATAGCACTCAAAAGATATCTTGTACAGCAGTATAAATTTGATGTTGAATGAAGGGCTGAATCATGTAATGTGTGTTCCGGTTGATTCCTGTGGTTACAAGAAGCAGAGGCTCTTACATTGCACTTACATTGTTTAAGTTAAGTGGGCTTTACTGTAAAAATAGAGGACATCACTGTACAATAGTTCTATCAGCAATAATGGGAGTGTTCGTCATCTGCACTGCCCGCTCTGGCAGCCATTGACCACATATGACTATTGAGCACTTGAGATGTCCTAGTGCAACTCTGAATTTCTAATTTTAATGAAATTTACATTTAAATAGATAATGGTTATCATATGGATAGTGTAGATATAGATTTTAAGGACAGGGCCTGAAGGATTTTAGATTTAGGTGTCTGGATGTTAGCTGTATCTAAGGACAGCTCCTCTCAGACTTACATTCTCTGCCTTGCCTTTCTCCATCTCTATTTCTCTCTGTGCCTGTGCTCCATTCCCTTCTCTCTATTGAGAGTTGTGTCTAGAGATTGAGACAGGGAACTGCGGTATGAACACAGCCGCCTACGCAGCAGGACTGTGGGTGAGCAGATCCCCTTAGAAAGGATGTAGGGAAATCTGTGGGCAGAGCATGCAATATTGGAGTAGAGACAGAGTATTTATGGGTCTCCAGGGGGCAGTGGAGTTTACAAGGAGGTAGATTGCAACTCATTCATTCATTTAACCACTATTTTATTGAGCATATACTATGAGCTAAGCAGAGTGTTAGACTCTGGGGATACCATGGTAAGTGGAACAGATATGACCCCTTTATTACTATATTAGGGTGTTCTGGGGAGACATTAGATAGATGTTTATATGATATATCTGTTTATATACAGTCATCCCTCTGTATCCATGGAAGTTTGGTTTGTGTCTACATTAGTTGTCATCTCTAGATTACTTATAATACCTAATACAATGTAAATGCTGTATAAATAGTTGTGATACTGTATTCTTTAGGGAATAATAATTAGGAAAAAGTCTACATATTCAGTACAGACATAGCCTTCCTAAGCCTAACTATATAGTGCCTGTCAGCAACAATATAACATAATTAAAAAAAATATTTTTGGTGTGTAGTTGATTGAATATGTGGATATAGACCCCATGGACATGGAGGGCTGACTGTTTCTAAGATGAGAAAGAGAGAGAGACAGAGAGAGATTGACTGATTATAGGAATTGACTAATGATCTGCCTTCTGTATGCTGGAGAACCAGGAAAACTGGTGGTCTAATTCAGTTTGAGTCTGAAGCCCTGAAAATCAGGAGGCTGGTGGTTTCAATCCTGAGGAGACTCTGAGAGCCAGAGAACCAGGAGTACAAATGTCTGAGGAGAAGATTGATGTCCCAGCTCAAGGAGAGAGGAGGAATTCACCCTTTCTCTGCTTTTTGTTCTATTGGAATCTCCAGTGAATTGGATTATGCCCACTCACACTGAGAGGGACTGTTTGCTTTACTCAGTTTAGCAATTCAAATGCTGATCTCTTTCAGAAGTGTCCTCACAGATACACCAGAAATTATGTTTTACCATCTACCTGAGCATCTCTTAGTCCAGGCAAGCTGACACATAAAATTAATCATTACAGTGACCCAGCTAATGGATCAGCAAGAAAAACAGAAGTAGGGGACGACAAAGCATGCAGATGCCGTGAGAGCGGAGCAGGGTGTCTAGGAAACATACAACCAGAGACTGTAAGTCAGTTTGGGAAGTCCAGGGAAGGCTATGGAAGAAATGACACAACAGTTTGGCAGATAATAAAGAAGGAGGGGATGAGTAGGCAAAGGCCTAGAGGGGAGTGAAGTCATCAGTAAAGAAACTTTAATTCTGTTTCATTAAGCATTGACAAAATTTATTTAATGATTGGATTATCTTCTCTCCATTCAGTCTTCTCTTAGCATCAGGCAGAACCTGTGTTCCATAGAACACACATTGAGAAACCATGATCTAGACATTTCAGCTGTGTTCAGCAGAAAGAGACTACACTTGAGACAGATTTTGTGGCCCAATCACATTTGTTCTAGACCTGAAAATAAATGTGGGTCTTTCTGCCTGAATGCTTATTGGCACACCTGAAGCCAGATTCATTGGGCTGTGAGTTTGGCAAAGCCCTTGATTTCCACTTGGAAATATATCCCTTTAGGATTTACATACATCCCCAATGACTTCACTTTTTTGCTATTGTTTGTCCAGTGCCCATAGGTACAGGTATTTAGTTCCTCTTTCTAAGTGTCCAGGTATCTGGAAATTCCCTTCTCCTCCAAGTCTTTCAAGGCCTTGTCTACAAAAGCACTTTCTCTTCAGGGAGTGGGAGGATATAGACTGTCCTGGCCAGCCCCACATCTTTTCATATGGCTGCATCTTGTCTACCCGACCAATCTTTGGATCATTGACCAGATAGTGATTGTGAACAAACAACATAACTTCTCTGTGCCTCAGTTTTCTCATCTGTAAAAGAGAAATTATATTACCTACTGCATAGGGTCCTGGAGGCTTAAGTGATATAAATGAAATGTCCTTTTGCTAAGTGTTCACTGGGCATTTAGAACACTGCTGCCACATAATAAACATGTATTACCTTTTTAGAAGATGGAAATTCTAGTTGTTCTGAATTTAATGTAAAGTTTCCTCCTGCAATTGCTTTGTGTTTTTATACATGGCTTGAATCTCTCACAGGACACTATCTTTCTCTAAGGTATAATTATTTCCAGATATTTTTGAGTTGTGATCCATCCCCTTCCTCCCTCCCTCCCTCCCTCCCTCCCTCCCTCCCTTCCTTCCTTCCTTCCTTCCTTCCTTCCTTCCTTCCTTCCTTCCTTCCTTCCTTCCTTCCTTTCCTCCTTCTTTCCTGACTCTCTTTGTAACAGTTTTATTGATCTATAAGTCATACACTATACAGTTCATTCATTTGCAGTGTACAGTTCTGGGGTTTTTAATATATTCATAGGGTTATGCATCCATCACCACAAATTTAGAGCATTTCTATCACTTCAAAAAGAAGCCCTATATTGTTTAGTAGTTATTCCCCATGTTATGAACTGAATGTTTGTGTCCTTCCATAGTCATTCATTGAAATCCCAACACTCAATGTGATTATATATGAAGGAGAGGTCTTTGGGAAGTTACTAGGTTTAGATGAGGTTATTAGAGTGGAACCCCAATAATAGAAGTAGTGTCATTATTTGAAGAGAAAGAGACTGAAACTTGGGCTCCTCTATCTCTCTGCTTGCATGAGCGAGTGAAGGCCAAGTAAAGACAGAATCAGGAAAAGGGCCCTTACTAAGAACTAGACTATGCTAGCACCCTGATCTCAGACTTCCAGCCTCCAGAACTGTGGGAAATAAATGTCCATTTTTTTAAGCTACCCAGTCTATGGCATTTTTGGTATAGCGACCCTAACTGCCTGACACCCCATTTTCTCTTACCCACCTCTCACCCTCGGTGCATGGCATCCATTAATCTACTTTCCCACTCTGGGTTTGCCTATTTTGGACATTTAACATAAATGGAATTATATAATATGTGGACTTCATGACTAGCTTCTTTCACTTAGCATGATATTTTCAAATATCATCCATGTTGTAGCATGTATCAGTACTTCGTTTTTCTTTATTGCTGATAATATTCTATTTATTGATTTACTACATGTTGTTTATCTGTTCATCAGTTGGTGGACATTTGAGTTGCTTGCACCTTTTGCCTATTGTAAATAATGCTACTGTGAATATTTGTGTACAGTATTTTTTTGAACATCTGTTTCCAATTCTTTTGGGTAGAATTGCTGGGTCATATGGTAACTACATTGTTTAACATTTTGAGGAATTTGCAAGCTGTTTTCTATAGCAACTGCACAATTTTGTGCATTTATCATTCTTGTATTTATTCATTTAATACTTCATCCAGGGTTATGGTGTATGCTCCTGTAATGGTGTAAAATGAAACAAAAAGAAAAATTATTTAAATGCCATAGTTGGTCCACAGTTTCATTCAATAAAGGTGGGCCCACAGGCAATAGATGCACTCAGCCTGGAACAGTGAATGCAAGCTTGAAACCCATGGAAATTAATTATGAATAATTTTAAGGGCTCGTCACCCTTTAACAAAGAAGAAAGATGTGTGATTCAGGTGGTCAGGTAAGTGGTGATGATGGCTTTGTCAACAAAGAAATGAGGAATTAATTAAGGGTCAAGAGAAGCTTTGAGCAAGGGGTCATGAGAGGAACTGATAGGTTTTTCCTCAGAAGACATTTGTGAGAGATTTAAGAATTTTAAAGAGCAAGCTTGACTCTTTATTGTCTTTACCATGCTGACAGCTCTGTGCCCCGTCAAGAAAATGCTAGAACCTGGCAGAAGTTCATAGAAGATAAAATCCTTGCCTTCCAGGGGCCTAGTGTGGAAGGCAACAAAGTGACATAACAATTGCAAAACCACGTGAAAAAGCAAAAGACAGGAGAGAGCACCTGAAGGGAGGTTCGGGTGTATTATTTTCTGAGGGCTGCCATAACCAATAACCAAAAACTGGGGGGGGGCTTACAGTCACAGAAATTTATTGTCTCACAGTTATGGAGGCCAGAAGTCTGAAATCAACATCACACTCCCTCTGAGACATCTAGTGGAGGGTCCTTCCTGCCTCTTCCAGCTTCTGGTGCCTCTAGGCTTTCCTTAGCTTGTGGCTACATCACTTCAGTCTCTGCCTCTCTACACATGGACCCTTTCTTCCTCCTCCCTGCATCCCTCCTCTGTGTGCCTCTTACAAGGGCACTTGTATTGCAGTTAGGGCCTACCCTGCTAATCCAAGGTGATGTCATCTGGAGATCTTTAACATAATTACATCTGCAAGACCCTTTTTCCAAATAAGGTGACAGTCACATGTTCTGGGTGTTAGTATGTGAACATATCTTTTTGGGGGTACCATTCAACTTTCTATATCAGTGGAGGATCCCTGGATGCAGTAAAACAGTTGAGCTGAATCTTGAAAGAGTTTGGTAGGTGAAAGGGCAGAGAAAGTGTTCCAGAAACAGTGGAAGAGTAGTCTGCATGTTTAATGGGGTCCTGTTGGAAAAGACTCTATAGTCATTTGTGGGTACTGTGATACTTTTTAGTGTAGTGTAGTATATTGTAGTGTAGTGTGTGTGTGTGTAGTACAGGGTGAAGTGAGGAGAAGGGAGCAATTTGGGGTTAGATATGTAGGCAAGGTTCAGATCTCAGAGGGTCTGGAATGACAAGATAAGCAGAGACTGGAGAGACTACTAAAGAATTTTCAACAGGATGGTAATGAGAGCTGATTGTCATTTTAGAAAGACAACTCTGGGTGCTCTGTAGAGGGTGGGATGCAGCAAGGCTGGTGATAGAGATACCAATTAGCAAAACTTCTGGTCTGTACATGTGCATTGACTTAAGGCCACCCTCTCCTTACTTTTATTTTTGTACATTAGCTTGTGATTTTCAGTGGGCCGTTGGATGCAATTTAACATGCTAAGCCAATCTATTTACTTTTAATGCTCATCACTAATAGGAAACAAGATGCTGGCCTCACAAGGGAAGCTGGCCCTGCTCGGTTGACAAAGTCCTTTGCATTGATGATGAAAGATTATAAATGGATTGAGCAGGTTGATGCTGTCAGTTCCAATTTGTTGAGCCACCAAATCATGTTGTTAACAATTAGCATCTATAAAATATGAACACACATACATCACCCTTTCAGTAAAAGACTGAGGAACTCTGGCAGTTGTTCTGTATTTGACCCAAACGTCTTCCTTATCATTGCTTTGTAGTTGCTGCTGCAATCGAAGTTTGAATGATTTAAAAATATTTATTGAGCCCCTTCTAGATTTCAAGCATTGTGAAAGATGCCCAGGAATAGAATGGAACCAAATAAACTGCCTGTGTTTTTGGAGAGCTCGTAGTCTAGAGAGGAACAGACAAACAGACAATAAGGCATTGAAGGCGAGCGGTGGGGGGAGTGTGATAAATTCTATGATGGGGAAAGTGGGGGTGCTATATATCACCCAAATGTCCCATAATGGGTAGAAAGGGGAGGGTTACAGAGGCCCTCTCTGTTTTAGCTCTACACTGCAGTGCCTGACTGACTGGAGGTTGTCTCATTCAGTGGTGGGGATGCACCCATTTTTAGTGACCCCCATGGGTACAGAGCTCCCTTTTGAGTGATTACATAGGTGTCCTTATTATACTTCACTTCCTCATTCTCTCCTTACTGTCCACTCTCTCCAATGGGATTAGCCCCATCCCCCATCTGAGGGGTCTCTTAATGAGTGGAAGTATATTTCCAAAGATCTGTTGATTCATTTTGTTCATTCAGCAAAAGCATTCTGGCTGCTGACTGTTCTGTATCAGCTCAAGGGATTACTTCAGATACAAATTAAATGAGGAGGACGGGAGGAGAAAACACTGAAACTGAGCTTTGAAGTATCATTCTGGGTGGGGATGGGTGGTGCTCACCCTGACCTGATTCCTGGTCTGGAATCAGAATTTTGGGGTTCAGACCCTAGCCCCAACCTGTGCTAGCATGAGACCTTGATCAAAGGCCTTCCCTCACATGGCTAATCTTCAGTTTCCTCATCTATGAGATGGGATATGAATAGCTCTGCCTGCGTGGTGATGTTGTGGAGGTTCAGCCATCTGCCTGTAATACTCTGGGCATAGTGCCTAGCACAGAGTAAGCTCTCAATCAATACAAGCTGCTATTGCCATTAGCCAATCCCTGTGAGATAAGGGCCTTTCCTGACACCGTTTGTTTTGAAAAGGCACCCAGGACCATATATTGAAAAGACTAAAATGAAGGACTTGGTTAACCATTTAAAATGTAAACTTGCCTTATAGCAAGAAGAGGGAAAAAGGTGAGCCAGTCCCACATCCAAAGTCCTGTTAAAGGTTCTTTATTCTTTCCTGGCTCTGGGGCTGGGTTTTCTTCCTATTATTACAAAACGTGGCCTGGAATATCTATCTGTAGCTGAGGGGTCCAGGGCCCATGGAAACTGTAAAAACTGGGACTAGAATATAAATGTGAAATGACAGGCAGCTTTATGCACTATTATTAAACTTCACAGCTAGAATTTCTAAAAGCAAATTATCATGTAAAAATATTCTTGTTATGTTAAACTGGAAATGAAAATGACTTATTTATTTGCTTAGATCAAATCATTGGAAGCAAAGTTAGCCTGTATTTTTTTCCCCTGCCAAATGCTTTGATGCATTCCTTTAACCAAATGGTTTAAGTATGAATATTAGCTAAAATGCATCAACCATAGTGGGGTTGTCAGCCCATAAGGATTGTATCCCTTCAAATGGGTCAAAGAGGAGTTAGAGGCTTAAATATTTTTGGCAAGAAATCAATAAAATAATTTGCTCATTGTATAGATAACTTATAAGTGACTGATAAATGGGCTTACTTATGGGAATTTAGGCACCCCCTTTTTGTGTTATAATCTTCAGGAGCATGTGTGGGTGTTACCAGGGCCTGGAACTCACCTTGATAGCCACCAGATGTCACTGTTGAGTCACAGAAGCACAGCCCGAGGGGCTGAGAATCCTTCCAGAGAAGGACTTTTAGAAAAACTTTACCTGGCCAAACAGCTCATTCTTTATTTTAAATATCTGTCGAGCTCAGGAGCCCAGGGCAAGCTTAATTGAAGTCAGGAGGGTAATTTAGAGTATGGAAGAAAATTAGGGCAGTGAAAAAAATGCGGTATTTGCTCTTTCCGCATTCTGGAGATTCTCCTTGTCATTCAATTGCTTCTGCACACATGCTCTTCCCTCATTCACAACCCAGAACTAGGCAGTAAATGCACTGAACTGGTTAGACTTGCAGCGTTGCAGAATGTCAGAGCAGGAAGGGCTTGTAGGGGTCATCTAGCACAATGTCCCAACTCAAGTGCAGGGGTAGCAAGAGGGGAATAAACTGCTTAAGGTCACACTAAGCTCTAGGTGAAGAATCTCTCATAAGGCTATTAAATGAAGGTAGAGGACCGTGGTTCTTAAGGTGTGGTCTCTGAACCAACAGCATTACTATCACCTGGGGACTTGTCAGAAAAAAAAATTCTTGGTGTCTATCCCAGACATATTGACTAAGAAAAGCTGGGCTGGGGCTCAGCAATTTTTTTTAAAACAAACCTTCCAGAGGATTGCAACTTGCGTGGAGTGTAAGATCTGCTGCTGGTGGAGGCAGGGGAGCTTTAGCTCCTGCTTCCTTGTGCTGTCAACGTTTCTCCAGGCTCTGGGCTCTGAGCTCTGATGAGTGTAGCTCTCGGCTTCTCATTCTACACATTCCCTAGGGAGAGTGCCTTCCATGTAGACACTCTTGGGTATAAAGACATTTGTCCTCTGTGCTTCCCATTTTCCTGGGCCTCAACTTCCAGCCATCAGGTACTGTTCACTTAGGGTCTTCCTAATGGCTCCATTTTAGCCAGGGACAGCTGGAGCCTCAGTTACTTCTTTCTTCTCTCTACTCCCTTATCTTCATTAAATGTGTTTCCCTTTGTCTCTCACTTATCTTTCTCCATTACAAGTGAGAGAATTTGGTGTTATTTGGCATCTCTTATATGCCAGGTGCTTCTACATGTTCTTGGAGTTCTCACAATAAACCCTGGGGAAGAGAGTTTGACCACCGCCATATTTTTTACAGGTGGGAAATGTTCAAGGTCACACCAGTAAGGAAGTGAATATACAGAGATTTCAAGGCTTTGCTTTAAGTTAATGGGGTCTTATTTCCCTCCCAGGCTCTCTTTTTTTTAAATGTGCCTTTAAGCCCCAAGAGGAAGCCAGGTAAGAATTCCAGATTCCTCTCTCTGGATCTAAGGGAAGGATTTCAAGGGGGTAGGAGATAAAAGAATGGACCTCCTATGATTTCCCACAGGTATCCTCCCCAAAGACAGCCTATTTTCTGTGCTTAGAAAGTTAGATCCTGGTTGAGTCTTCCATGGAAAGAAATATTCTTTCTTCATGGAGTCATTTTCCAGATATGTTCAGGACTGCTTGCTCTTCTTTTACTATGTGTTCTTTTAGGGCTCAACCTCAAGTTAGATTAATCAAAGATTTCCTTTGCCAGATGAGGTTAGACTATCTTCTTTGCATAGTGTTATCCTATTACTAGTGTTATCCTATTTACTTTCATTGTTATATACGGAAAAATACCAATTTCTATCATTTTGCTACCATAATTCTTAGGAAGAGCCTGATCCAAACAATGACTTGGTGACCACTAGGAAAATACAACTTAATCATTTTCTTGTCTTTTCAAGGTTTTTATTTTCTTATAGCAAGTGATACAGAGGGCTTGCGATGAAATCACAAAGATAAAGGTAAGCACACGCTAATGACTCCGAGGAGCTTCTGTCATTAGTTTTTCCTCTCTGGTAGACACATATTTAGAGTTTTAGAACATTAATGTTGTTTTAAACTTCATCTCATTTTTAAGGCTTTCCTTCCTCTTTTCAGGCTATTTCTTTGTGATATAAGACTTATTTCTGCTTTTTCATATTTGAGCAAGATTTTCATTTCCTTTTATGTTTAGGCACCCACTCAGTTTAGCTTATCAGTATACTTTATTCTCCTGGAAGAACTGAGTGTTCCTAAGAACACTGCTCTCCTTGCCTTTTTCTCTTTAGTTATTCTTCAGTTGTAGGCTTTGCTTGGGTTAAAAATCTCCTCTTTGTCTTTACTGGATTATATGAATTTGGGTGAATAACTTCACCTGAGTCTCATTGGAATTGAGTCAGGCACAGGAATGCAGATTCAGATTGCTGGGCCATTAGGTCCTGTGATGCCTCAGAGTCACTGCTGGATGCTGGACATTGTTGTGGGTGATACAAAGAAAGTGAGCTCAGGCCCTGGCTGGCATAGCTCAGGGGATTGAGCATGGGCTGCGAACCAATGCATCGCAGGTTCGATTCCCAGTCAGGGCACATGCCTGGGTTGCAGGCCATGGCTCCCAGCAACCGCACATTGATGTTTCTCTCTCTCTCTCTTTCTCCCTCCCTTCCCTCTCTAAAAATAAATAAATAAAATCTTTTAAAAAAATAATAATATTAAAAAAAAAAAAAAGAAAGTGAGCTCAGATCTTCCCCAGGAAGCTAACATCTGAGGGTCTGAGGGCAATTTTGGGGGGGTACATTGGAAGTGATGATAACCAAATGCAGAGGAATTCTGCCTCCCTCAGGGTGACACTCTTTCTAGGCCTAGTCTTTTCCTTCCTCTCTACTTCTCTGGAATGAGTTTCATTAAGTCTCCATTCTCCTTCCCTATCTCCCTCTATCCATCACTCTCCCCAACAGTTGCTTGGACTTGGGGACCCAATGGACAGAGAATGCTTAGATTAGAACAGAGAATGGTTAGATTTGTGACACCTTGCATTTTGTGTTGTGCTCAGTTAGTGCTTGCTTTTTCTGATTGTCCTCAAGTGGGCTCATGAAAAAAGTCAACCTGAAAACCTATAAAGAATACCCGTTTATTCCAAGACTGTGAGCTAAAAACATACTATGTTGGGTCTTGCTGTTTTTCTCATCAGCCTGTGAATTTGAATGGAGGTAGGCAACTTAGTGCATTTGTCTCACTATTTCCTGTTTTGAGCATAGTGGTAAGTACTTAATAAATATTGATTGATGGCTGATGAGTGAAAATACCTAAAATTCTGGGGTTGGCTCATGTGATCTTGGGCAAGTCACTCAATTCTCTGAATTCATTTTGTAGGCAGTCGATGATTATCTTTGAGTTTTAGGTTGGACTTTGTAGGAGGAGCCCCTGACTTGTGGATTCAGGTTCCTGTGACTTATGAAGGAAGTGCTCCCTCCTGGGGGGTGAGTGGGAAGGAGGAGGAGAAGGGAAGGAAGTGGAGCAAGGGAGTGATTATAGGCAAAGTCCTGCAGAGGGAATCTCCAGCCTGATCCTGCAGAGGAACTCTGGAGTGTGGATTGAGCCTTCTAGGGCTTCCTATCTGAGGCAAGAGGGCTGGGACTTCCACACTCCTGCGCCTTAGTCACTAGCTAAGGCCTGAGGTGGGAATGGGGGATATGAATTCCCAGATACTTCCAGCTTTCCGCTGTTTGGACAAAGTGGTCATCAATGGCCTGAGTGAAGTCCTCCAAAGCAGAGCTGCAGAATCTGTGTAAGAGTAGAAGGGTGGGGCACTGATATCATGACTAGCTTCTGCCTCATCTACATTTCTGATGCATTGGTATCAGGTGAGAAAATATGTGGAAATACTTGAAAACTGTAATGGTCCATTCCAAAATAACTGATCATTTTTATATTCCATAAATTGTTTAAAAAAGAAAGTCTCGTGCATCCAGAAAGACCCAGGAAAATAATGTTCACATTAATAACACATTCTGGTTCATAAAAAGTCGCCCTTAGATAAAATTTCACATCTTTTGAGAACTGGTAATCCACTACCAATTTTCAAAGAGTTGTAATTTAAATTAATGCTACAACTACAGGCAAGACAATTTAATCTCTGTTTGATGCTTCAGAAGGCATTTCCCAATCTTGTAAGGCCTCAGGGTCATGATTATCATTGCTCAGTAGACAAGCACAACTGCAGTTAACAGACTGGGTTAGAAAATGCATTTCTTCTTTGCTTTGTTATAGGAGAGGTGCTAGCTATTGCTATATTTACAAATGGCCAAACATTGGAGCTCTGTCAATTTTGGGGACCCAAGGCTTTGATTTTCCTTTAGTTATTTGCCTGAGACAGGCCAAGACAGGGACTCTTACCCAACTTAATTTGATAATCTCATCTATAGAGACACAAACTCTGTGACATGGGCAAATAGAATTTTGCTTAGCAGTTTCTAACTGTGTCCCAAATAAAAGTCTGGAGGTAGTTGTGCCTTAACACACACATTGTCTCCTGTATCACATAAGTACTATATTTGAATTGTCATTCTAGTTGTTATTTTACATCATGTAGGGAATAATACACTACCCCTGGACTAGGGTGGCCAAGGTGAGGTTTATCTTAACAAACTCTTCCATGAACTTATCCATTGCTAACTTTGGCCAAAGGTATTAAAAATATTCTTCTCAGCTTATACCATTCATTTTGAAATCATGTTATTGATGTATTTTTGAGATCCTTCCACATCTCCTATATTGCCATAGATATAGATTTGGATCTAAGAAAAACTTAAGACCTCAAAAGCTGTGGAAAATATAAAGAGAAGAAACCACTTAGGAATGTGAGGCAGAGAAGGGACAAGAAGAGGAAAGACGAACCCTTAAGCTCATTTATGTTTCATGAAGACCACGGACATTCCCGCAGAACATTCTAAGATTTTTTAAGCTTTTGTGATTGCTTCATGTTTGTTGCTTTCATTTTTTTCTTCCCTTCTCTTTTCCTAGTCATGAGTGGTTGGCCATAAAACCAATACCTTTATTGAATTCTTCAGGAGATGTTTGTCATATACTCTCTGTAGACCAGGCACTATGCTGAGGTTGTGATGGTAACTCAGATGGGACCCTGTCTTCAACCCTAAAGGAATCAGAGTTTAGTGGGAAATAGATATATCAATAATAAGATTGCCTATCAAAGGCCATGAGAACACATATCGGGGTACAGAATGGAACAGAGTGAGATATTACTCTTAAACAGCAACTCTAGTGAGTGCAGACCCCAGTGCAGGGAGCGGGGAACAACAGGGAAGAAGAGTAGAACCAGCTGACTCCAAAAGGCATCTGGATATGTCCCACAGACAGAAACACAGACCTGGCTGTTGCCTGGGAGAGAACAAATGTGTTTCCTTATTGAAAGCTTTGGTGGGATCGTGTGACTTGAGGCAGTGCCACTTGAGTAAGAGATTGAATATACAAATAGACAATGATAATAGACAGACCACATATAAAAAGGGAACCAACCCTACCTACAACCTCTGTAGCAATTGGCCACAAACAGCCAGCACTTAACCAATGGCTGCCAGTTTCCCTAATTTTGACCTTGTTTACAACTGATGACCAAACAAAGAAAGTCAAATCTGCTGCCCTAACATATTACAAGGACACCCTACTTCATTATTCCATCCACAGCTTCCCAAGCCAACACCCTCCAATAAGAGCATAGAGGAAGTCTTTCTGTTTTTCACTAAGCTTTTCCACTCCCCTGCCTTCCTTTGAGCCTCTGCCAAATATGAGTAATGATGGTTATAGCATGCCCTGTTTGGTTCTTATCTAAGTGGTTTTCATTTATTTCCACAATTATTGATATAGGATATATCGAAGTATGAACACAAGTGCTGAAACTCACTAACCACTCAATAAATGTTCTTTCCAATGGAGCACCCCCTACATTCCCAGCAACATACTTGGAGCATGCCCTTCTTTTTTCCAAGTTGCCAAACACCCTGGTTGAAGGTGGAATGAACCTTTATAAAATCTGTTATACTTATGCTAGGGAAGGACATCTGCAGCCCTGAGGGGTCCTGAGAGTTTGATGGGGTAGCAGCTGAGCTGTAGTGGTGGAGGCAGGACCTCACTCCAGTCCAGTTCAAAGATACTTTCAAAAGCTGCATAGAGAATGCCAACGAGGGGGAGAAGATTCCTTTCAAAGGTGGAAATCTGGTTCCAAGTCAATAGTGTTTTCGCCCCCTCCAAGTGTGCTTTGTCACAATAAAGTCTCTGATAAGCTGTGTAAAAAATCACACTTCTGTAAATCAAGTCCTACTTACCTCGTGATTTACACTTTCATTTAAGTGCTGATTTATCACCATTTCTTCCCCTGGCAACCATTCTTATGACTTGCCTCTTAAGGAGTTCTAGCCTCCCTGGCAGATAATTAATGAGCTCTTAATACAGCTTATGGGCACCAGAGGGAACACACTATTTAAAGATGCCTTTCAGGAGATTTAATTTTTTTTTTTTGTAAAGTGAAGAATCCCTTTGTCAAGCAAAAAATAATCATGTACATTTGGCAAATGTTGCCCTTTTGGACTTGTGGATTGTTGGAAGGCAGATCAGGAGTTTGCTTCAATCATGACATGTCAATCTAGAGGTAGGTACCCAGCAGTCCCTGAAAGTATTCAGGGTGAAAAGAGGATCTTATTAAAACTTTTTATTAATAATTGATATTCTTTCATTTGCTCACTTGCTCAACAAGTGCTTATTGAACACTTGTTGTGTGCTAGGCCCATTGCTAGGCTCTGGGGATATAATGGTGAGCAAGACACATTGTGCTTGTGGTACTGCTTACAGCTTGTTGGGGGAGACAGATAATGAACATATAATTATGCAGGTAATTAGTTTGCTATGTTTTTGATAAATGCTACCAAGGGACCAAGGAGGGAGGCTGATGAGGCCTGAGGTAGTTTTGGGGAAGGAGAATGGCCAGGGAATTGATAGTTAAGCTGAACTCCAAGGGTGAGTTAGAATTAACCAGAAAAAGGGCACTCCGGTCCATAACAGAATGTTCAAAGGCCCCAAGGTGAGAAATAGTCCAGCCTTTTTGAGGGACTGGGAGAAGGATTCTGGGTAGAGCAGAGTGGTGAAGTCAGAGAATGGGAGAAGATAAGCCCATGAGATAAATGTGGGCACAATGGCGTTAGTTCTTTTTTTTTTTTTAAAGATTTTATTTATTTATTATTTAGAGAGGGAAGGGAGGGAGAAAGAGAGAGAGAGAAACATCAATGTGCAGTTGCTGGGGGTCATGGCCTGCAACCCAGGCATGTGCCCTGATTGGGAATCGAACCTGCGATGCTTTGGTTCGCAGCCTGCACTCAATCCACTGAGCTACGCCAGCCAGGGCATGGCGTTAGTTCTTATGGAGTTAAGTATTTTGAATTGTATCCTTAGAGCATGAATAAATTATTGATGGTTTCAGGCAGGAAAGTGACATGGTCAGATGTCCCTTTTAGAGAGATGTAGCTTGTCTGTGCTGTGATGAATGGATTGGAGGAGGTAAGGAAGGGATAGGGAGGATCTGTTAGGAGTCCATAGCATTTGTTCAGGATAAAAGAAGTGGTGATCTCTGATTTTTTAAAAAATTTAAATCAAGCACAGCCTGCTGGAAAACTGAGTAGTTCAGCTCAGTCCATTTTATAGAAAAGAGAGATCCAACACTCTAAGGACTCATAGCAGACTAGCTCCTCCCAGGAAAAGGAGCCCACTCCTGAGTGCAGCATCTTCAGTCCACCTCCGGGCTTTACAAAACCCAGGACAGTCCTGGTGTCTTCAAGGGGGCATAGGCACAAGCACCACCTGACAGCCTGCTCTGAAGTTTCATAGCAGGCTTTGGAGACAGGGCTTTTCTCAAGAGTTCAGACTTGGAATTGGGATCAGGAAGTGTGGTCTCTGTAAATGGGTTTGATAAGAAGAATCTTCCAGATGCAACCCCTAGTCTTCAAGGGAGTGTCTCAGTGAATGGGCCTCCAAAGCTGGTCCATGGCCCCTCTATTAGACACCAGCTAGAAGTTCTCAACAGTCCATGGGCAATGAGTTCTTAGGGGAGAAGCTTCCTCAAAAGGCAGGTACTTGGGCCCTATTTCCACAAATTCTATATCAATCTGTCTGATTTTGCCCCAGAGTCCGCATTTTGTAATAGGCTATACACACTTCCTGTGCCTGGTTTCAAATGAGGATAGTTTTTAAATCATTTTGAAACTCTGGGAACTCTTGTTCTGGCAACCTTAGGTCTTCAGCTCAACAAAACATGATCTTCCATTCTAGGCAGTCATTAACACTTAGGAGGTTAGAGACTGACTGGGTGGGATTCTTAAATTGGGGGATGACTTGGTGACAAAGACTGAATCTTTTGCTTTCCCAAGTTGCCTAATTTTGACAATCACCCAGAGGGGTTATAAACATGCCCACTATTTTACAGAGATTCTGATTCAGTGTGGCCAGATGATCAGAGAGCTTGTGGCCCTAGCATGTGCCACAAGTGATCCTTATGATTTGGGACCTCTGTCCTAGAAGCTTCATGGGTAGTCTGGCCCTCCAGGCTCTCTGAGAGCTTTGGGTATTCTCAGGGCAGGGATGGTGGTCTCAGGGGGCCTTGGGCATCCTCAGGCTTTTTGGTTCTGAGAATTCTGCTGGATCCCAGGTGGAGTCTGATGTGTCTCTTGGTTTTAAGGTTTTAAGTTCAGAGGACTATGCCCATTCAGTATCTGGTGGAACCATCTGAACTAGGGGCAGCTACTTGGATGGGCTTCTTTGGGACAAGGGAGAAAACTCCTTCCTACATTCGAGTTCCTAGGAAGCAAAGGTGAGGGATTCCTTGAATCACATGTGCTCTAGATGTGTATCTGAGTTTGCTCCCTGGTTTTACCTTCAATGGTTAAGGAGAGCCCTCAAAGCTGTATAGGGAAAGTTTGGGGAACTAGGAAGTTCCTGGAATTCAAGTGAGTTGGAGTTTGTTTATGAAGCTTGAATTAAGCTCTAAGATAGTGACTGCACTTAAAAAACAAAAACAAAAACAGTAAAAAGTTTAAAAAAAAATTCCAGGCTAATTGAGTTAGAATCTCTGTTGGGGTATGGAGAATGGGGAGGTGATATATTTTTGAAAGTTCTCCTGGTAACTGTAATGCACAGATTATGCATTAGCACAGGCTATGACGGTCTATGAGCTTGGGGTGCTTGAGGTCATCTTGAGTGTTGGGGACTTCAAAAAAGGCAGGTTGCAGTATTTGGGAGATCATGGATGGGGAAAGAAGCTTAAGTAGGGTCAGGCTGGAATCTGATGGTTTTGCCAAAGGTCAGAACTGACACTTCTCATGCAGTCTGCCCACTGTGCCAAGCACACAGCTGCAGAGCCATCACCAGAACTGCTTTTTAGAGAAGAGAACTGTGGTGCTGCATTGGCATGGATGTCTGGCAGGCTTCTTGTGTGCAAAGACTTTGTTTAAGGCAGACTTTCTTTGCCTTTAGTTCTTCTCATCAACTTCCTCCAGCCTGTGATTTGGCTGCCTAATAAGATCCATTAAGCAATTTTGGCTCCAGCACTTTGTGAGGAAGCTGGAGTCTACAGGATTCCTGGGGCTGAAAAGTTGTAGCTCCCAATGCTGCTGGGTTTCTTGGCAGCCCAAGCTGGGAAGGGCATCCTTAGCAGCCCAAGGGTCCTATCCATAAGTAAGGTAGAGTACTACTGAGTGGCTCTAGGAGGAAGTGAAATGACAGATGTCTACTGCTCTAAGAGGTGTCCTCTTAGATCCAGAGACACATGAAAAGATGCTCAGTATCTCTAGCTATCAGAGAGATGCAAATTAAAACCACAATGAGATACCACTTCACACTGGTCAGAATGGCCATCATAAACAAAGCAAAAAACAACAAGTGTTGGAGAGGTTGTGGAAAAAAGGGAACCCTAGTGTACTGTTGGTGGGATTGCAGACTGGTACAACCACTGTAGAAAACAGTATGGAATTTTCTCAGAAAACTAAAAATGGATCTGCCTTTTGACCCAGCAATTCCACTACTGGGATTATATCCTAAGAACCCTGAAACACCAATCCAAAAGAACCTATGCACCCCAAGGTTCATAGTAGCACAATTTACAATAGCCAAGTGCCAGAAGCAGTCTAGGTGCCCATCAGTAAATGAGTGGATCAAAAAACTATGGTACATTTACACAGTAGAATTCTATGCAGCAGAAAGAAAGAAGGAGCTCCTACCCTTTGCAACAGCATGGATGCAACTGGAAAGCATTATGTTAAGCAAAATAAGCCAGGCAGTGAAAACAAATACCATATGATCTCACCTTTAACAGTAATCTAATCAAGAAAACAAACAAACAAGCAAAATATAAACAAAGACACTGAAATTGAGAACAGGCTGACAATGACCAGAGAGGAGAGGGGAGGGAATTTCAGGGGGAGGGGGAAAGGTTTGAAGGAGCTAGTATAAAGGACACATGGACAATAACAAGTGTGGGGGGTGGTGCGGAGATGTGTGGGAGGAGGAGAGGGCTGGGGGTGGGCTGGGATGGGGGTAAAGGGCAGAAAACTGTACTTGAACAACAATTAAAATGAAAAAGAAGAAGAAAAAGAGTGCCATACCAAAAAAATAAAAATAAAATAAAAGTGTCCTCTGAGTTAAGGGTGGACATGTGTCTGGGGATAATGTGAGGGCTGGCAGAGGCAAGGCATAGTTGAGCGGTGTAGAGGGAAGTAGAAGGGCAGAGGACATTTATGGACAGCATTTGAGGTGCTGTGGGAAGTGAACCCCTCTTTGCTGTTGTGATGAATCAACTGATCTTTGTGATTGCTGCAACAGTGGGAAGGGATGTTGGCAGGTGGTTTAGAACTCTGCTTTGCTGCTGAGACTGATTGAGCTTTGGGTCTGACCCTTCAGGTGATACCCTGTTCAGGTATCACCTGACTGGAGGTTTACAACTAGGTTGGTGATTAAAGAATCTCAAATCAATTCTCCTTCCATATCTGGTGACTTTCTTGGGCTCTGGAGTCAGATTAGTTCAACAAAGTATTTTTATTTATCCAACAAATACTTGTTGAGCACCTATGTACTGTGTGTCCCATACTGTTTTTTGTCCTAAAGATTCATCAGTGAACAATAGACAAGAATCTGCTCTCATGGGAAACTTTCACTAATCATAAACTGATCAAGAAACAAGTGTAGGTGCTGCATTGATATAGAACCGGGCAATAGGTATAGTATGCGCAGGGCAGGGGCATTGGAATCCTGAAGATGAGATCATCTCATCTTCTTCCTGAAGATAGCCCTAGGAAGATCTGGGGAAAACACATCTCAGGTGGTGGGAGCAGTTGTTCTGAAGGTCCTAATGCAGGAACAGGCTTGGAGGGTTTGGGGAACAGAAAGAGTGCAGGTGTGGCTGAGGTGGATGGAACTAGGGGAACAACAATGCAGAGTACAGTGGGAAGGAAAGAGCAGATTATATGGGGCTTTATGGCCCCCTTAAAGGGTTTGTATTTTACTTGCATGTAATATGATGCTGCTGAACAATTTTGCTAGTAAAATGACATGATCTGATTTACATGTTTAAAGCACTATTTTAACTACTAATTAGTTTTCTAGGGTTGCCAAAACACAAACATTTAAGCCACACATTGACTGGAGGGGAGAGGGTGATTAAAACAACAGAAAATTACTCTGTCACAGTTATGCAGGTTATAAGTCCAAAATCAAAGTGTCCACAAATTTTGTTTCTTCTGGAGGCTCTGAGGGAGAAACTGTTCCATTCCTCTCTAGTTTCTGGTAGTTGCTGAAATCCTTGGTGTTTCTTGGCTTGTAGCTGTATCACTCCAGTCTCTGCTTCCATCTTCATATGAACTTCCCTTCTAGGTATCTTCTCCCATTCTCTTCTCTCGAAGGCACACTTGTCATTGAATTCAGGGTTTATTCCAATCAGGGATGATCTTACCTTGAGGTCTTTAATTACATATGCAAAGGCTTTTATTTTCTTCTAAATAAGGTCATGTTCATAGATTCTGGGTGGACATATCTTTTGGGAGGTTACCATTCAGCCCACTATAGCTACTATGTGAAAAAAAAAATGGATTTGGGTAAGACTGAGAGCCAGGACAAAGATGTGGTAGCCTAAGCAAGAGATTGTGGAAGCTGGGACAAAGATATCGCCAGAGCAGGTATGAATTCCAGCTATACCTCTCAGGAGCTGGCTGACCTTAGTCAGTCTCTATCCATAAGGGCTCTGAATCTCAATTACTTCCTTGGAAAAATAAGAATAGTAGTTTATATCATATAGGGTGCTATGAAGATTAAATAAAATAATGCATAAAGAGTGCTTAGCATAATCCCTGACCCATAGTCATGGCTCAGTGAAATGTTACTGGCTTTTCTTAAAAATTAAAAAAAAATGTTTATTGATTTTAGGAGAGAGAAGAAGGGAGAGAGAGCAGAACACCGATGTGAGAGAGATGCATTGATTGGTTGCTTCCCATACACATCCCAACTGGGGATTGAACCCACAGCCTAGGTATGTGCCCTGACTGGGAATTGAACCCCCAACATTTTGGTGTACAGGACAATACTCTAACCAACTGAGCCACACCAGCCAGGGCTGTTACTGGATTTTGATGTTGATAATAATATTAGCAGGACAGTCAGCCTGATCAATTTACCTAGTGACTAGGGGCTAGTTACTCTTGCCATAAATTAGAAGAGCAGTCAGTTTAGATTTTGGTCATTTTGGATCTGGCTGCATGTCAGTGGTGGTGCCTTGGGGGTGGGGGAGATCTGCCAGCATTCTACCAAGAGGACAGAAAGACAGAACCAGTAAGGGTGGCAAGTCTGAAATCTGTAGACTGTCAGACTGCATATTCTTGGGTAAGAGTTCTTGCTACAGTCTAGGGGTAGGATTTCTTAAGGCCTTTCACTAACTGGATGAAGTCTACTCAGATTATCAATCATAATCTCTTTTACTTAAAGTCAAACTGAGTGCAGATGTTAAGCATATGTGCAAAATACTCTCACAGAAACATATAGATTAGTATTTCATTGAATAACTGGATACCATAGCCTGGCCAAATCGACATATAAAACTAACCATTACAAGGGAACTGGCAACAAGGCCCACATGCTGGGTTGAGACTGGTGCTTTGGGAAAGGTTGGACCAGACTAGAAGAAAGATAGAACATGAGAGCAGACTGCATGGGGCAGGTTCTGGGAAGACGTGGGTGGTGCAGAAAGAAGTGGAGCTTCCTATTAGTGACTGACAGCCCAGGGAATAGATCACAAGGTGAGTGGAAGGCTACTGGCTAGCAGGGAAACAGGCAGGCATTGACAACAACTGTTATCTCAGGATCCTCATTATTCATAATTCCAGAGCTAGGTTCATGTTGGTGTGGCTTCCTGTTGTCCAAGGATGAAAAGTCAAATTTTGGCCAATATCCTGCCTTAGGGATCAATATAGAATAATTCTAATGAAGATTAAAAGGAAGAAAATTGTTGAAAGGTAACCTTGTGTTTGTGTATGGAGCTCTCTGGAAAGCAGAGATATCAAGAAAAGCATATGAATAGCAGAAAAAGTGACAATAGATTTTTAAAAAATCCCCACTTATGCCCCACCTCAAAAAAAAATGGCATGAACTAAAAGAATCATGCTGGTTTCTGGGTATTGGGTATCTGCTATATACCCAATATATAGCAGGAATTATGCTAAGCATGTTTGGTTACATTTTTCTCACGTAATATTTACAGCAAATCCCTGATGTAGATATGGTGATCTCTCTTGTTAGAGAAAAGGAAATCAAAGTTCCGAGAGATTATGGAATATCTCCAAGGTCATGTGGTTACTACGTTGGTGATCTGAACGTAAACCCATATTGGTTTGTTTCTAGAGCCAGTGCTCCTAACTATGTCATTTAATTTAAAACACAGAAGAGCCAAAGCTTGAGAAACACACTAAGGCAACTAAAAAGAGCTTTTAACTTCCAATTGTGGGAAAAAAATAAATAGATGACCAAGGAAAAGACTGCTTGGGGGAGATTTTAACAGATGAGAGAGAAAGCAGAACTACTTGATTGCTGTTTGAATTCTGACTTGTCTACCAGGGAGAATGATCTTGCTCTGGGGGAAAAAAAAAGAATAAAGGGGAAGGAGACAGGGCTTAATGTAGGTGTGAAGGCAGGAAGCCAGCACAGTTCATAGGCATGAGCTCAGTTCTCCAGGCTTAGATGAAATTCATCTTGTGGGTCTGTTGGAACTTCCAGGCATAAAATTTATGGTGCCAGTTGCTACATAGGATTCAGAGATGCTACTTTTGAACCTTTCCCTTCCCCTTTGTCTAGTATGTTCTCCTCCAGATATTTATGACACTCAGATGGGCAGATGTTTTTCCTTCTCCACTTCTATTCCTTGAAAGCCCTTTGGCATAAAAAGCATATGTCAAACATGGAGGGTATATACCACATATGCGGCAAATGTCTTAACAAGTTAAGTATGGAAATGTCCTTCCTCCTCTTTGTCCTTCTTATATTTCAGCACTACCACTAAAAGTATGGTGTATAATAAAAATAATTCTGTGTACAAAACAATGAAAAATAAGCTTTTATTGCTCATGTGTCTTGAGCCATGTGGGGACAGACTGGGGGGCTCTGCTGATCTTGGCTAGTCTCACACATCTGGGGTCCACTGGAGGGGAGTGAGGAACCATGATTGATTGAGTAATCTGATTTAGGCAGGGAAAACCAAGGCAATAATGACTTTTTGCCATTGATTTCACATCTTTGGGTGCTAGTCCGGGCGTGTTCTCACAATGGAGGCAAAGGCACAAGAGCATAAGCAGAAGTAACAAGACCTGAGGTCCTGTACTTGGAATTAGCACACAGTATTTGTGCTGCATTCTGTTGGCCAAAACAAGTTACAAGTTCAGCCTAGGCTCAGCAGGTGGGAAGGTAGATTCTACCTGTTTAGTAAGAGGAACTGGAAAGTTACATGGCAAAGGGACCATGGATGTAGTTGATCTCCCACAATTACCTACTTTGTGCCAAGCCTTGCTTTGGGACTGTGAAGGGTAAACAGTCATATCCCTGCACTTGGGTTTTCTAGTATAGTGAGGCTAATACTGTCAATACTGGGCCATTATCTGGGCTGGGAGATAAAGTTTTGGCTAATGCATGAATATCTAATGTGTTCTTGATCCATGCTGGACACATCTTTTTTACTGTGTGATGCTCATTTATATCCCTATGGCTGACAGTAGCAAATAGTTCCCTAAAGTGTAGGACAAAGACCCTCTGAGATTTTTCCCAGTAAACATTCCTACTCAGCAGCTACTGACCATTGTCTCATTATTTTTCTTAGAACTAGGAACCCTTGGTGTATATCAGCAGGATTGGGGAAGTGAGGATGAGATAAGAAGAATGTCAGGAAGACTCAGCCACGGTCAGTAACTCTGATCTCTTAGTCTTCCCTAAGATATGCCCAGTGAATCACACTACTGATTTACTCATGTTATGTTTTCTTGATTGTGACATAATTGTTAGCAATCTTCATTCTAACTCCATGAGTATAGTAACCCTGTCTGCTTACTTAACTCTATATGGCAAATGCCTTACACAGAGCCACCTGGTAAGCATTCTTTAAATATTTGTTTGTTGATTAGAAAAAGGAGGGGTGACTAAAGACTGAGTATTGGCAGAGTCTGAAGTTTTCAAAAGAGGAAGAAAATTGTTTTAGTTACTACCAGCCAGTGACTGGTGCAATACCAGACTGAATTATTAAACAGATGGCTTGTGAGGCAGTGGAAGAGGAGGCTGGGTTTGCTGGGAGCCAGAATGAGTTTACCAAGAACTGGTTATGTTGAACCAACTCTACTTCCTTTTATGATCAAATTATTGTATTGTTGTAACAGCCTGAAGCATGAGTTACATCATACCCAGAAAGACAGTTGACAGATATTTCATAAAACTCCCATAGTCAATAGGGTGAAACATAGATTGGATGAGTGAACAGGTTGATTTATAACTGAGTGTTTATATATGAAGATCTTCTACTACTATCAATTTTTTGGAGGGGAGGAAAAATATCCATTAGCACATTGTGGGACTCTCTCCTCCTCCTCTTGTTTATACGTATCAATAGCTCAGAAACAGTTTTAGTGAGTGAATGTGCTAAATTTCCAAATAATTCAAAGTTGGAAGTCAGGATGATGAAGTCAGGATTCCACATCATATTGACAGACCAAGATGATGGGCTGAAACTAAAAGATGAATTTGACTAGGAATAAATTTATAGCTGAGACTAGATCTTGGAAGAGTAATTTGCAGGGGTACAAGATAACAGAGCCCCAGCTTAACAATACACAGTCAATTAGAGCCAATTCTGTGACATGTGGATAAAAAGCTCTATGCCTAAGTTGAATTAATAGAAGTAGAGTGTTAACATCAAGGAAGATTATAGTCCCCCTGTATCCTGAATTTATCAGACCACAACCATTCAATAAAATGTTTATTAAGTACTTCTCTGTATCAAAGTCTTAGCCAGGCACTTTACTTTGTTAAATAAATTGGTGGGAGTTACAAGGAATTCCTACCTCCCAGTATGTGAAAGCCCCTGTCTTAGAACTGGACATTCAGTAGGTGTTATGTAAGTGCTAGGATTCACAGAATGGCCCAAGTGCTTATTTATAGCCTGTGGGGGTCAACTTGCATTCTACTCTTTCATGATTTCTAACTCCCATCCTCTTATTACAAGTCAATGGACTTGCTTTGATTTACTTCAGAGAAAGACAAATACCATATATTTCATTAATATGTGGAATCTAATGAATGAACTGAACTAACAAGGAAAATGGAGACAGACTCAGAGATGGGGAGCAGGATGACAGCTAGTGGGTGGAGGGAAGGTAGGGGGTGGAGAAATTGAGCAAAAAGGAAAAAGGACTTATGGGCATGGACAACAGTGTTGCAATTGGTGGGGGAGAGGGACATAAGGGAACTAAATGGTAATGGAAAATATATAATGAAGATTAAAAAATTTAAAAAATAGCATTACTTTGATGGCTCATTTGATAGCACCTGGGCTCTGCGTCTATTCCTGTTTATCCTTTTATTTCTTTTCTCTTTGGATGTTGGTGTTATTCTCTTATAGAAGAGCTTCTTCCATATTTCTGTGAAAAATGATCAGAAGGAGCTCAAAGTTATATCATCCTTATGGCTAGTTGTTGGGGCCTGCCCTGCCTGTTCTCAGGAAGCTGTAACCCCTGTGACTTAGGCTGAGTGACAGACCTCCGAACCAGGAGTCACTAAGGAGACAAAACTTATTTCCCTGGAACGAACGCTGCCTGTTCTGTGCCTGGCCTCCTATGCTTGATCAGTTAGCCAATGACGGGTAAGATTTCCCATGGCAGGGGGAATCACCTAAGACAGGCATGATCACAAGGAGGCCTCAGGGAAGAGACTCGGGGCTGTGGAAATGAAGGGGTGATGGACATCAACCCCTGCCCCCTTGGCTTTGTCAAAGCCTGAGTCCTTGTTCTTAGAAGTGAGAATTCCAAGTCTCCTGGCTGCCTTTGTCTCCTCTGTTGACTCAGGCCTGTGGAAATAACAGGGGCGGTGCAGCCCAGATCAGAGTTGGTAGACCCCTGGGGTAATCAGGCCTGGGACATAGAATATGCAAGATCCTGTGAGATCTGCTTGCTGGAGGATGCTATTGAATTAGAATTTGAAGGCACAGGCAGAAAGTAAGACTAGCCTTTTAGGTCCTGTAGTGATAAAACCCCAAACTTTGCCCAGAATCCCAGCGGGAGTTCTGTTAGACCCTTTGAAAATTACCTATTCCTTTTGATCTTCCCTTCCAGACTGTTAATCCACAAACTGTGTCTGTATTCTTAATGAAAATCTGCTTGGACGGGTGAACAAGAAGCTCTCCACTAGAGAGAGTGGCCGTTTCGTCCCTATTTCCCCACAGGACTCAGTGGTCTCTGTGTATATTTTTCTCATGTTTTGACGAGCCATCCGCAGCATTCCATGGTCACTGCAGGCTGGTGGCTGCATCAGCTAGTAGTCTTAGAGCACAAGAGAGACATTCTCCTGGTATACATATATCAAAGGAAGCTCTGATTGTCCTGACTGAAGTTATATGGTCACTATTAATTGGCCACTTCTGAGTAATGGTGTTCATTCCTACTGTGATTGTAAGGTGTGTGTGTGTGTGTGTGAGTATGTGTGTGTGAGTGTGTGAGTGTGTTGGGATGTAGGGGAAGTCTGTGACTAGCAAGTTTGGCCCCATGTAAAATTTGGAATTGTCCACAAGAAAGAGCAGGTGGTTTTTACCCAGAAAAATGGGGAAGTATGCTAGGGAGGCAGAAATATCTATAAACTATTTTCCTGAAGAAAGGAATGGTGTGGGGTAGGGAGAGAAAACAGAAAGATGACTGAGAGTGCTCCTTCATCTTCAAATGCATTGACTGGTACCTGAATTAAAAGGGGTAGAGTGGCTGTAATTCCTTTTAATCAAGCATTATTTCAAGACTAAAGCTGAGGACCGTTTTGAATTCAGGCTGAGATTTGCTGCTGCCTTTCCCCAGCTTGAGTTTGGGGTTTGTACATTTCACCTCTCTTTTTCTGTTGTACGTATAAAGGAATGTCCTGTATGTGTAAAGGAATGTCCTGGGGGAAGCCTGAAATCCTGCAGTGAAAAATCTTAATGAGGAACACAGTAATGATGTCCTTCTAATTTGTGAGGAGATCTGGATCTGTTCTGCAGATGGTCCAGGGAGAAGTAGGAAAAGGTACTTATTTTCAACTCAGCTCCATTTCTGTTTTGTCTTGCTGTGACTGATCATTTCAAAGGCTTCCAGCCTCACTTCACTTTTGCTGATGGAGTAGTAGCTAGAGGACCTTTTGTAGGGGTGTGTACTCCTCCTGTGAATGGACAGGGAGCATGGATTTCTGGCTCTAGAGAATCTGATGCTCAGACTAACTAGCACACCAGGATCCCCGAGGCCCTTCCAAATCATTACATCCTCTGTTTCTTGATTACCAGTGCTGAAAAGGGAACACCGAAGTAGGCGCCCAACAAAGTCGTTCATCTTGATGTCACCTATTTTGACTGCAGACTTCACTTTAGGGCTTGAGAGTCATTTTGCAGAAAACATTCAATCCTAATGATGTTTATTGTGACTGATATTAGAATGGGCGAGTTCTGTGAATGTCATCAAGCCAGCTGGCTTCTGGTTGGGTTATTTGGTTTCAGAAAATTGGCCGTCAGTGAAAAGGTCACCACAGATTATACACAAAATAAGTGAGCCTTGGGAGGTTTAGAGTGATTATTTGTACTCAAGCTTATGTCCACAAATGTCATCTTTTTATTTATTTTTTCTTCCTCCATGAAAAGCTGTATATCATTTTCCTTTCCATTTATCTATGAGATAGTAGGAGTATAAATCCACTGCAGTTTTTCTACTATAAATTCTAAGAACCCATCATGTCTCATTTCCCCCAACTCTGAGAAGAAAGGTATAGGGTCAGATGCTTTCATATTTTTACCTTAATATATTGAATAGATATTTTATGTAGATATATAATATTTATAGATTCATAAGTGTGTAAAATATATTCAACTGATATATTAACACATATATGCATTTAAAATTGTATTTCATATATTCAATATATATTTTAAACATGCAGCATATATTTTATCTTCTTGCAACCCTGTGAAATACACCTCATTTTTACAGATGAAGAAATAGTAGAAATTAGGTAACTTTCCCATGATCACTTGTCAGTCAGGGTCCTCACTTACAAATAATAGAAACTTGTCCTGATTGATTTCAGCAGAAAATAAATTTATCAAAATGGAATTGCGCAGCTCTCAGCATCTCCAAGAGGGCTAGGGATACAGGTCTAGAGACCATACAACCAGGAATAACACTGCCCAAGACCCCACACCTGCTGCTCCAGGTATAGACCCTGAGATGCATTTCCCTCACAGCACATGAGAGACAGAGAAAGAGAGAGAGAGCCAGAGAGAGAGGGCCTTGCTCACCACAGCCTCAGAAAGATTTATCAAGCTAAGGCTGCTGCCTTTGTTAGAATGGCTGCCTCAGGCTCTGCTTCTTTGGCAGACCTCTTTTCATTCCTAAGTTTGGGCAGGTGATTCTGATGGAAGGCTTTTGTCTGAAACTTGGGAAAAGTTCAAGGTTGTAAAGTAGTGAATTGTTAGAGAGTCATTGTAGTGTAAACGAAACAACAACAAAAGGGCACATAATGTTGAATGGAGTGAACTGTGAGTGTTTTGGTCTTGTGATAAAGTGGGAACATCACAGGGTGTCCTAGTGAAAACAGATCCACAAAGTAACCACTTAAATGTTTTTAATTTTTTTTCAACCACACAGGTAATGCATGAACATTTTTCTTCATATGTGTGTGTGTGTGCACATGCGTGCACATGCATGTGCGCATATATATTTATTTATTTTTATTGTATTTTTTCATTACCATGTATCCCCCTTATACCCTCTTCCACCTGCACCCATCAGTCACCACACTGTTGTCTGTGTCCATGAGTCCTATATATTTCTTTTTGCTCCATACCTCCACCCTCTAACTCTGCCACCCCTAGGAGCTGTCAGCCTGCTATCTATGAGTCTGTGTCTATTTTGCTTAGTTCAGTTTGTCATTAGAATCCACATGTGACTGAAATCATATGGTATTTGTCTTTCTCTGACTGGCTTATTTCACTCAGCATAATGTTCTTCAGGTCCACTCATGGTGTTACAAAGTGTAAAATTTTCTTCTTTTTTATAGCCAAGTAGTATTCCATCGTGTTAATGTCCCATAGTTGTTTTATCCACTCATCTACTGATGGATACTTGAGCTGCTTTCAAATCTTGTATTGTAAATAATTCTGCAATGAACACAGAGGTGCTTATATTCTTTCAAATTAGTATTTTGGGTTTCTTCAGATAAATTTCCAGAAGTGGAATTGCTGGGTCATAAGGCACTTCCATTTTTAATTTTTTGAGGTATCTCCATATTGCTTTCCACAGTGGCTGTACCAGTCTGCATTCCTACTAACAGTACAGAAGGGTTCTCCTTTCTCTGCATCCTTGCCAACACTTGTTTGTTGATTTATTGATGATAGCCATTCTGACAGGTGTGAGGTGGTATCTTATTGTGGTTTTAATTTACATTTCTCTGATGATTAGTGAATTGAACATCTTTTCATGTGTCTATTGGCCATCTGTAAGTCCTCCTTGGAGAAGTATGTATTCAGGTCCTTTGCCCATTTTTTAATTGGATCGTTTGGTTTTTTTGGTGTTGAGTTTTCTAAGTTATTTTATTGATCGTTTCCCTTGTTGTGCAAAACCTTTTTAGTTTGATATAGTCCCTTTGTTTATTTTTCCTTTTGTCTCTTGCCTGAGAAGGTAGACCAGAAAAACTGTTGCTATGAGCAATGTCTGAGATTTTACTGCCTATGTCTTCTTCTTGGATTTTTATGATTTCAGGTCTGACATTTAAGTCTTTAATCTATTTTTAATTTATTCTTGTTTGTGGTGTAAGAAGGTGGTCTAGTTTTATTTTTCTACTTGTATCTGTCCAATTTTCCTAACACCATTTGTTGAATAAACTATTTTTAGCTCATTGTATGTGCTGGCTTCCTCTGTTGAATATTAACTGATTATAAAGGTATGGGTTTATTTCTGGACTCTCTATTCTGTTTCATTGATATATGTGTCTATTTTTGTGCCAGTACCATGCTGTTTTGATTACTATGGCCTTGTAGTATAGTTTGACATTAGATAGTGTGAATCCCCTAACTTTGTTTTTCTTTCTTAAGATTGCTTTTGCTATGTAGGGCCTTTTGTGGTTCCATATAAATTTATGAAATGTTTGTTCTAGTTCTGTGAAATACATCATTGGAATCTTGAAAAGAGTTGCATTGCACCTGTAGATTACTTTGGGTAGTGTGGACATCTTAATGATGTTAATTCTTCTTATACATGAACATGGTATGTAGTTACACTTATTTGTATTTTCTTCAATTTCTTTCTTTAATGTCTTACAAATTTTTGACCACAGATCTTTTACATCCTTGGTTAGGTTTATTCCTAGGTATTTTATTCTTTTTGAAGCAATTGTGAATGAGATTGTTTTCTATATGCCAATAGAAAATAGAAATAATGGTAGTTCATTATTAGCACATAAAAATGCAACTGATTTCTGAATATTGATTTTATATCTTTTACTGAATTTGTTGATCAGTTCTGGTAGCTTCTTGGTGGAATCTTTAGGGTTCTCTGTGTACAATATCATGTCATCTGCAAATAAAGGCAGTTTTACTTCTTCCCTTCCAATTTGGATGTCTTTTATTTCTTCTTATCTGATTGCTATAGCTAGTACTTCCAGTACTATATTGAATAAGGGAGGTAAAAGTGGACATCCCTGTCTTGTTCCCAATCTTAAGGTGAACACTTGTAGTTTTTGCCTATTTAGTATGATGCTGGCAGTAGGTTTGTCATATATGGCCTTTATTATGTTTAGGTATGTTCCTTCTAGCCCCACTTTGCTGAGAGATTTTTATTATACATGGGTGCTGGATTCTATTAAATGCTTTTTCTGCATCTATTGATACAATCATGTGGTTTTTATCCTTTATTTTGTTTATGTGGTGTTATCACATTTATTGACTTGTGAATGTTGTACCAACCTTGCATTCCTGGAATAAATCTCACTTGTCCATGATGTATGATCTTTTTTATGTATTACTGCATTCAGTTTGCTAATATTTTGTTGAAGATTTTAGCATCTATTTCATTGGGGATATCAGCATATAATTTTCTCTCTCTCTCTCTCTTTTTTTGGTGGTGTCTTTACCTGGTTTTGGAATTAGGATAATACTGGACTTGTAAAATGAGCTTGGGAGTCTTTCCTCCTCTTGAAATTTTTGGAATAGTTTGAGAAGGAGAGGTGTTAGTTCTTCTCTGACTATTTGGTAAAATTCACTTGTGAAGGCATCTAATCCAGGGCTTTTGTTTGTTGGGAGTTTTTTGATATCTGCTTCAATTTTACTAAGTGTTACCTGTCTATACAAACAATCTGATTCTTCCTGATTTAGTTTTGGAAGATTGTATGTTCCTAGGAATTTATCCATTTCATCCAAGTTGTCCTGTTTGTTGGCATATAGTTGTTCAAAATATTTTCTTATAATCCTTTTTCTTTGGTGTCAGTTATTATTTCTCTTCTCTCATTTCTGATTATATTTATTTGGGCCCTCTTTTTTTTTCTTGATAAATCTGGATAAAGTTTGTCAGTCTTGTTTATCTTTTCACAGAACCAGCTCTTGGACTCATTGATTTTTTTTTTATTAAAAAAAAGATGTTATTTATTTATTTTTAGAGAGAGGGAAAGGGATAGAAAAAGACAGGGAGAGAAACATCAATGTGTGGTTGCCTTTCATGTGCCCTCTACTGGGGATCTGGCCTAAGAGGCCAGATCCCTACACCGGGGATTCCCCCTGACTGGGATTTCCCCTGACTGGGATTCCCCCTGACTGGGAATTGAACTGGCGACCATTTGGTTTGTAGGCTGGTGCTCAATCCACTGAGCTACACCAGCCAGGGCTCATTGATCTTTTGTATTATATTTTAGATTCTATTTCATTTATTTCTTCTCCAATCTTTATTATTTCCTTCTTTCTACTCACTTTGGGCTTTGTTTATAGTTCTTTTTCAAGTTCTTTTAGGTGTAAAGTTAGATTATTATTTGAGTTTTCCTTGTTTCTTGATATAGGCCTATTATGCTATGAATTTCCTTCTTAAGATTTCTTTCCCTGTGTTGTGTTCTCATTTTCATTTGTTTCAGGATAGTTTGATTTCTTCCTTGATCTCATTGTTGACCCACTCACTGTTTAATAACATGTTATTTAGCTTCCATGTCTTCACATATTTTTCAGTTTTGTTCATGTGATTTGATTTCTAGTTTTTTATCATTGTGTTCAGAGAAGATGCTTGCTATGGTTTCAATTTTCTTAAATTTACTGAGACTTGTTTTGTATCCTAACATGTGGTCTATCTTAGAAAACATTCCATGTGCACTTGAAAAGAATGTATAGTTTGTTGCTTTGGGGTGAAATGCTCTGAAGATATCAATTAAATCCATTTGATCTAATCTGTCATTTAAGGACGCTGTCTCCTTGTGGATTGTCTATCTGAAATATTCATCCATTGAAGTCAATGGGTTGTTAAAATTTCCTATTATGATTGCATTTTTGTCGACCTCTCCCATTATATCCATCAAGATTTGCTTTGCCAAAAAGAAAAATAAAATACCTAGGAATAAACCTAACCAAAGAGGTAAAAGACCTCTATTTAGAAAACTATACAACACTGAAGAAAGAAATCAAGGAAGACACAAATAAATGGAAATATATACCATGTTCATGGATCAGAAGAATTAACATCATCAAAATGTTCATACTACCCAAAGCAATTTACACATTCAATGCAATACCTATTAAAGTACCAATGGCATATTTCACAGACATAGAACAGACACTTCAAAAATTCATATGGAACCACAAGCAACCCAGAATAGCTGCTATAATTTTGAGAAAGAAGAGTAAAGTAGGAGGGATCACAATACCTGATAGTAAACTGTATTACAAGGCCACTGTAATCAAAACAGCCTGGTACTAGCATAAAAACAGGCACGTGAACCAATGGAACAGAACAGAGAGCCTAGAAATAAACCCAAGTCTCTATGGTCAAGTAATATTTGACAAAGGGGGCAACAACATAAAATAGAGTAAAAATAGCCTCTTCAACAAATGGTGTTGGGAGAACTAGACAGCTACGTGCAAAAAAAAAGAAACTAGAGCACCAACTTACACCTTATACAAAAATAAAATCAAGATGGATAAAAGACTTAAATATAAACTGTGACACCATTAAAGTACTAGAGGAGAACATAGGTAGAAAAATCTCAGATATTTCATGCAGAAACTTTTTTACTGACATGTCCCCTAGAGCAAGGGACATAAAGAAAAGAATAAAC
>PVIA01010273.1:0-53101 GCA_004024845.1 Tonatia bakeri | reverse complement strand
CTAGGTTGCAGGCCAGGTCCCCATTTAGGGGCGTGTGAGAGGCAACGACACACTGATATTTCTCTCCCTCTCTTTCTCCCTTTCCCTCTGTCTAAAAATAAGTTAATTAATCTTTAAAAAATTAAAATAAAATAATAAAATAAAAATAAAAAACAAAAGGAGAGAAAAAAGAAAATTAAAAAAAGAAAAAGATCAGAATTGTGAATAGTAAAATGGCAAAAAAATACATATCTATCAACAATTGAATGTAAAAAACAAACTAAGCAAACAAGAAGAAAAGAGACAGAATCATGGATATAGAGAGCATTTTGATAGTTGCCAGATGGGAGGGGACTGCTGGGGAATGAGTGAAGAGATGAGGGGATTAAGAAGTACAAATAGGACCCTGGCTGGTGTGGCTCAGTGGATTGAGTGCCAGACTGAGAACCAAAGGGTCACAGGTTCGATTCCCAGTCTAGAGCACATGCCTGAGTTGTGGGCCAGGTCCCCAGTAGCGGGCGCTGGAGAGACAACCACACATTGATGTACCCCTCCCTATCTCCCTCCCTTCCCCTCTCTAAAAATAAATAACTAAAATCTTTATTAAAAATTTACTTTTAAAAAGTACAAATAGGTAGTTACAGAATAGGCATGGGATGTAAAGTATGGTATAGGAAATGGCGTAGACAAAAAATTTATATGCATGACCCATGGACATGAACAATGGTGGGGGGACTGCCTGAGAGAGTGGGTGCTGGGTGGAGGGGGCAAAGGGGGGAAAATCAGGACAACTATAATAGCATAATCAGTAAAATATAATTTAATTAATACATTAATTAATTTAAAATAAACTCCGTTTTTAAAAAAATGACTAAGTACCACTGGCTTCCTGAGTATCAAGCCCCAAGCCTACTAAGGTCTTTGGCTAAGGCTCACCTGAACTGACTGTTCCCAGGATTAAGCTGAGGGCAGGAGTTCAAACACTTAAGTCCAAGATCTGGGGCGCATGGAAACAGAGGACTGGGGGGCAGAGGGTTGAAGAGCAGAGGCGTTGGGGCTGGAAGGATCCTAACCCTGGGCAGCGAATGTACAAGACCTTCCAGTCTTCAAGGGCCAAATGCCTAGGGCTGACCACCTGGGCCCTGTCTCCACTAATACACAGCTTTGTAGGGAGGACAGGATAGTAGTTAAGACACCCCTGGGTTCAGGGCCCTACTCAGCTCTGTGGATCTCACTTCCTCATCCATAACACGTCTTCCTGGCAGGTTTACAGGAAAGACTGAAGCACCTGAGCCGCCCTGGCACAGGGTCGACACCCCGTCACGGCAGCCATTTCGTCTCTTTACAAACCTGCACTTCATCACCAGAACCCCGCATGGATGGCAAACCACTTCCTGAACTCTGGCTTTCCAAGGCGAATGGAAACTCTGAGAGGGACCACATCTTGTTGTATTTCCCAAGCAACCAGCAAGGGCTCCTACGGAAACACCAGCCAAGCAGAATTGTTCACGGCAGGCAGCGTGGCTGAGTCAGCCTCCCAGAGAGATACTCACGTTAAGCCAGCCACTCCATCCCAATCAATGCCTGAGAGGAGCGCCGGTAAGCCAGCGTTTGCACCCCCGGCCGCCCGGGAGAGCCTGCAGGGGATGGGAGGGGCG
The DNA here is from genome assembly GCA_004024845.1 of Tonatia bakeri. Taxonomy (NCBI): domain Eukaryota; kingdom Metazoa; phylum Chordata; class Mammalia; order Chiroptera; family Phyllostomidae; genus Tonatia; species Tonatia bakeri. The sequence goes on along the minus strand of PVIA01010273.1, from coordinate 51,464 downwards.
GGGCCGGGTGGGGAGCAGGGCTTCAAAGTCCTGAGGCTCCACCCACCCAGACCAGCCAAATCAGGATCTCCGGGGCTGAGGCCCAGGCACCAGCATTTCCCACAGGGTGTCTTTCAGTGCCACTTGACGGGCTTTGTGTTAGAAGACCAGAGTGTGTGTTTCAAACACAGATTTTAGGCATAAGCCCCATACCAGGCGAATCAGGCCCTGGGGATGGGCCCCAGGAGTCTACACTTCTAACGCCTTGCTGAGGGGTTTCTCTTTTTTTTATTTTCTTATTACTATTTGATTTGTACAGTGAGGTATGGGGAACCAGCGTGAGGAGCAAGCAGGCCCAGCATTTGAGCGCACCTGGGCGGGTCCAGGAAGTGGAGGTGGAGAGGCCTGGAAGAGAGGAGGAGGCGCCTTCGCTGAAGGAGGGCTCATTCCAGGGCCCGGGAGGGGGGGCGCAGGGACCTGGGAGGCTCCCTGGGAGAGGTGGGGCTACGTCATGCTCCTTCCTTCACGGATGCTTCTCTAACTTCTCAGCTTGGGCTGATCAGACTGGTGCAGGGACTCACACCATCCCCCAGGGCAACCGGACCCAGGAGGCTGAGGCTGTGGGGCTGGCTTTCAGTCCGGGAAGGCTCCTGGACCTCTAGCTCCTAGTCCAGGGACCTGATGTGACTGTCCCTAGGGCTGTAGGGACCCAGAAATGGGAATGAAAGAGGCCAGGGTCTAAAGAGCCGCCAGGACGGGTTGAGGGGTTCCTGGGAGCCAGACGCAAGGGGTGGGGCCGTGGTGCAGGTGACCCTGGGGCCATCCCTAACTGGCTCTGGCTTCTTCTCCAAAAGCAGCTCGGAGGGAGGAGGACATGGGGTCTCTGAGGTGGAGCAGCTTGAGCTGAGGCACCTTCCTCACATCTGTGTACAGTGTCCGAGGCAACACGTGCTCACTCGCTCATTCATTTATTCATTCCATTCATTCATTCACTCATTCATTCATTCATTCATTCATTCGACACTCTCTCTGTGCCAGGCACCATGCTGAGCTCTGCAGGTTGGCTGTGAAGGAAACAGACCAGGCCCTGCTCTCATGGAGCTTACATGCGAGAAAGGAACAGATAGCCAAATGATAAGCAAATGGATATCTAACATAATCTAGTGGTGTTAGGAATACGAAGCAAGGAAGGGGAGAGAGTGATTGGGGTGGGAAGAGCTGAGCTGTTTGTGCTCAGAGGCCGGGGAATGGCTCTGAAGAGAACACACTGATGGAAGGAAGGAAGGAAGGAAGGAAGGAAGGAAGGAAGGAAGGAAGGAAGGAAGGGAGGAAGGAAGGAAGGGAGGAAGGAAGGAAGGAAGGAAGGGAGGAAGGAAGGAAGAAAGGAAGGAAAAAAACTTGAGGAAGGGAACAGCAGGTATGGAAGTTCTGAAGCCAGAAGGATTCAGGTGTTTGAGGCATAACAAGGAGGCCAGGATGGCTCCAGGGAGGGGAGAAGGAGTGGGTGGTAGCACGTGGGGAGGAGAGGGTGGCAGGTGCCTCACTGGGGCTTGTGGAGTCTGGCCTCTTTCTCTGGAGGCCAAGGGGGCTTTAGGTGAAGGAGTGACAAGACCTGGCTTATGTCTACAACGTTCATTTCTGCTGTTATGTAGAGAGCAGTGGACTGGCAGGGAGACTTGTCAGGAGGCCACTGTAGTGGGTCAGGGAGAGAGAGGTGGGAGCTAGGGATGAGCTTTGGAGGTGCTAGGAGCCATGGATCCCAGAGCGGCTGCTGTATACGGAATGTGGGGCTGGCAGACTTGATAGTGGAATGGAGGCAGGTGTGAGGAATGAGGAGGTAAAGGAGACCCCTAGGTTCTCCAGGTGAGCCTCTAGGTTGGCGGTACCACTGGGAGGAAGGCAGTTAAGAATTCTCTTTGAGGTGTCTGTCAGGCACAGTAGGGGAGATGTTGCATGAAACTCTGAGTCCGGAGCTGGAGTGAGGGTCAGGGAGGGGAGGTCAGGCTGAAGACACCCACTTCAACAGCTTGTGGATGGAACTGACGGCTGTGGGACAGATGGGATCCCTGGGGACACTTAGAAGGGAGGGACGGGGAGTGAGCACTGAGCCCTGGTTCTCCACCTGGGAGAGGTCTGGAAAAGGAGGCCGAACCAGCCCAGCGGACTGAAGAAGGGGAACCACAAGGTGAGGGTGAACCAGGTGAGCAGGGCCTGTGGACAAAGGGAACTCAGACAGGCAGGAAAGGGGGAGGGCCTCACTGGGCTGAAAGCTACAATCCAAGTAAGATAGGGACCCCCCCAACTGGTTTAGATGGGCAAGTTGGAGGTCATGGTGACGTTGACAAGAGAGCTTCAGGGGGGTGGCCGGGACTCAGGCCTGAGAGTGAGGACAGGAGTGAATGGGACCCAAGGAGACAAAGGCACGAGGACAGAGACACAAATCAATGTGAGGGATGTTTACAAGAGAACGGAGGAGTGGAGCCACAGATGAGCCCGTGGGACCTGCAGAGAGAAGAAGGAGGCTCCTGTGGTCACTGCTGGCAGGTGTCAGAGCTGCAGAGCAGAGAGAGGGGCACTGCTGTGTTCCTCAGGCCGCCGCGGGTCTTCTCTGAGATTAGAAGGAAAGAGAAAGCAGGGATATTCCTTCTGTGTCCACCAGGGCAAGTGGTAGCAGCAGTGGGGCAGTGGCAGGGCAGTGGCGGTAAATCTGAATGCGGTGGTGGTGGACGTTCTGCTCGAGATTTCAAGAATTTTGAATACTGGCTTAGATGTGGAGACCCTGTCCATTTGTGTGTGGCTTTGTGAACAAGGCATTACCAGAAGTTTTATCATCAGTTATAAAGGAACTTTGCAAGGCTACTGAAGCACTAAAAGCTGCTGAAAATACAAGCTGACTTTCTGGAGAAACCCTACTAACACATCAAGCACGGCGAGAGGATTTGAAGACTGCATTGTAGTCAAGAACGTACAATGAAGTTACTGCACACAGCGGCGTAGCAACATTTTTTTTTTAAGAATTATAAAACCGTAGCTTTATGTGTCAATGAAAAGCAGCTTACTCAGAGAACTATCCGATGTGTTTATGTCACATCTCACTTTTCGAAACAGCTCCAGCACTCTGGCATTATTACAGGTTCGTACCTACGTGCTCTTTATTTGTAGCTCCCATAGCTTTCATCTTGAAGCCGTCTGTGGATCAGGCGGGCACACCTGCCGTGCCCGTTTGAAGGGGAGCAGAGCCCGTGAGGAGTCACGTACTAGTTATGACTCGCTGACATTTCCATGATGAGCTTTAAATTGTTCATGCAGAAAAACTGCATTCATGTTGCATTGGACTGAAAGCTGACAGAATTTCAGCCACCATTTGTGACTTTTGATTTAGAGTCATTATGTGTATCGGAATCTTGTTTTTTGTTGTTGTTTTTTTAAGGGCACAAAAACCACTTCCTATAATCTGCTCTTCAACAAAAAATATTTAGTTTTTAAACATAAAGTTTGTCTGGCAGTTAATAGTGGGAACCAGATCAATTTTCTATTGGTTGGAAAATAAAACTTTTAGGAACTTAGATTTTAAAAGAAATGATAGTACCTAGCATAGTATTGTTTGTCATTTTAATCATTTAATGGGAATATTAATTAAGAATTTTTTCCCTTAGTTTTATACTCTATAATTAAACAAGAAGTTCCTCCAACCCCCGATGTTCTGGAGACTTCTGGAGACCCCGCCCACTTGGCCAAGTTTATGTTTTGGTGGAAACTCAATGTTTCCATTGTCTGACTGAGAGTGTTAAATTATTCATCCTAATTAACTAGGGCATACAGACGCTCTCCCAAGGATTTTCTTTACCTCTTCTTTGTTGTAGAAACCAAGAATGAAAAGGGTTCAGAGGGAGGGTAGATTGCCTTCCATGCAGTGCCCACATCTGAAAGGCAGCCCCTCTGCTGGATGAAGTGACAGCTGGGGCAGCTCCAGGCTGGCCGGAGCTCCCTCACAGGCCTTTGCTCAGAGGCTGCAAAGCCAGTCAGAACTGCGTCTTTGCAGAAGTAGCCGCCTGGGTTCCAAGGTGAATCAAATATCACCCTTCCTGACAGATCAGGTGGTGCTTTCACAAGCGCACGTGCGCCCCCTCAGCCAAGGTGTGCGTTCCTACTACGTGCCTGGTGGTTTGTGGGGAGGGAGCCAGTCTCGGTGCGTGGCCACGGGCAGCGTCTCAGAGGTGGTGACATCTGAGCTGAGACTTCAGTGGACATTTGACCATGAGCACGTCTGGGGGAACAGTGTTCCAGGCAGAGGAAACAAAGAGGGGAAAGATGGCTGTGGTAATGAGCTTAACTGTCTGTCTATAAGAAGGGAAGGAAGACTAGGAGGTCTTTTCCGGAAATAAATTACTACAATGGGGTGACAGGACCGAAAGTTACAGCCATTTTTATGACTTAATATATGTTGCTGAATTGTTTTCCAAAAGGAACAGATATAAGATCACGTGTCTAGTCGGTAACAGTCATTAGCCCTGGGGGTGGAATCCAGAAGTGGACAGAATGGGAGAAGGGATTTCAAAGTTTCCATCTTCAGCATCATTTGAATTTTATGCCGAGAGTATGTATCATTTTTATAATTTAAAGTGACCTAATGTTTTAGAACATCAGTAATAAGCAGGTGGTAGATATAGCGTTTTAGTATTTTAAATATATATATGCATTATATAAACTCCCTTGTTTGTATGAAAGAGTTCATGCTAAAAACCTTAGTTTAACCAAATGTATTAATTTATACACCACGAGGTAGCTCTAAATGTGAGTTTAAACTCATACACATAATGATTGATGATTATTACTCTTTAACTTTTTACTTTTTAATCTGATTGTAGATTTTGGTTTGCTCTGGTGGTAGAAAAGTCACTTTATCTTCTGTAAGTTTCAGGGGTGCCTTTTTTTTTTTTTTTTTTTTTTTAGAAAGAAACATGGTCTCCCTGATCGGGGACCAAACCCATAACCCAGGCACACGCCCTGATCAGGAATCAAAACCAAGACCTCTTGGTTTATGGGACAGCACTCCAGCCAACTGAGCCACGTGGCCACGGCTGCAGGTTTCAGCTTCTGGTTGCATGAGAAAAAAGATGTGACTGATCTCTCGATTTACTAACAGAACTTTTCAGGAAATTAAATAAAATAGTTAAGGGGAAGGCACTGCACATTTTAAAATGCAACAGAATAGAACAGAGGAAAGAGAGAATTAGGAAGGAATTTTTATCTGGAATGAATCCCCACATCTTACCAAAGTCAGCAGCTTCTCAATGCTGAATACTCCCCTTCCATTCACCCTGATCTTTCTGTTCTCTAAATTCTGTCTCAGGTATTCTTTTTTTTTTTCTCTTTTAAAGATTTTATTTATTTTTAGAGAGGGGAAGGGAGGGAGAAAGAGAGGGAGAGAAACATCAATGTGTGGTTGCCTCTCATGCTCCCTGTACTGGGGACCTGGCCCACAACCCAAGCATGTGCCCTGATTAGGAATCGAACTGGAGACCCTTTGGTTTGCAGGCTGGGGCTCAATCCCCTGAGCCACACCAGCCAGGGCCGTCTCAGATATTCTCAAACCTAAGGCTATACAACATGACACTTTAACTGTTTTGTCGGCAGGAATGATGACCTCCTCAACAGGAGGGGCCAGGAAGCCATGAGGTCCTGATGTCGGGAGTTTAAGCATTAGTGAGCAGGAGAGGAGATAATTCGGGGGGAAAGGTGGTCTTCCCAGATACTGAAGTGACAGGAGTTGAGTGTGTCGGGAAGAGCTTCACATTAGGTTGAGTCTGGGCATTTCAATGACTAGCTCTGAGCATGTCAAGTCTCTTCACCTTCCTGACCACAGTTTCTTGAGCTGTGGAGTTCAAGAGATGGGGCTGTGAAAATTACCCTGCTTTCTTCTTTATGGTGTTTTAGGGACTTGGTGAACCAATGTACATTAGAAAAACTTTGACCTCGGTGAGGCTTTGCGGAATAAACTCTCATTATATAAAACCACTGAGATTCTTGGGGCTATTTGTCACTGCCACACAACCTAGCATCTCCTGACTAATGCAGAATGTGAGTCTAAGTTTCTCCTCCTCTGGGGGAATAATACCCACTTCACATAGTTACAGTGAAGATTTAATGAGAGAGTGTGTCAAGCTCTTAGCTCAAAGTTGGCTCATGGAATGAGCTCACTAAACAATTGATTCTTGCCCTCCCCTAGCAAGATGGTCATTCTTGGCAAAGGCAGACAAGGCTGCTTGACAGACCTTCCCATGGACCCCAGGGGCATAGCAATGAAGTCATAGTTCCTCCTCAGGGAAGCAGACACACAGCCCTTATTAAGCAGCACACATTGGTGTTTCTGTCTCTCCACACTCCCCAGTTCTCTCCATGTCAGTCCCGAGGCAGTAATTTGCAGCTGTGGAGAGATGGGGCACTGACAGCCTCTGGCATCCACCTTCCATTTGCAGCAAGCTGTGGCAGCTCCTCTCCCCCACCACTGCCACCGATTGGGGCGGGCGGGTGGGGGGAGCTGAATGTTGGGGGGGGCCTTCCTGCCTCATTCACCACAAACTGTCCCCTCAGTGCCAAGCAGCACAGAAACCTTGGGAAGGTCAGCATCCCGTAGCACCTCTGAACCTCACTGGGTCCACGCCTTGGCTCTAACAACAGCATTTAGAAGATAAACAAAAATAATAACAAAACCCTGAGCTGTGGGAGCCTTCTATCTTATTTTAAGTTTAATGAAATGGAGGTGGTGGTATTAGAAGCAAACCGTGAACATGAGAGCTCAATAGGGAGAAACGAAACCCCCCACGGAGAAGCCCCTTGGCCTCGTAATGATGGGCAGGTTTGTCGGAGGCATGGCTCTGCGTGGGGGCTTTGCAACCAGGCTGCATCAGGAATGCAATTTCTTGAATCCCACAGGAGGGACAGAAGAGGTTAAAGAGCCCTTAGAAATTTAAATCAGGGCCATAACTCTATTTTCCAGAGCCAGTGACAGAACTGCTCACCTGGACACCTGCGCCATCAACAGCCCCTGCCACACGCTCACACATAGACACGCTTGTACAGTTGTGGAGGAGAGGAGCTTAGAAATGCTTGTAGACTAACCTTTGAAGACTCAAAAAAATTTCTAGTCTACTCTCAAAGTCTAGGCCTGGCCGCGGAAGGCCCCGGTCCTACGTCAGACCCTCTCCTGACCCACAGAAGCCGCGGCCAACCTAGTAACAAACTGTCCCAGACAGTTCAGGAAAATGGAGCCCGCTCCCCACACTCCGTCTTATGAGAAACAGATGGCTCCTTTCTCTGACTTGGCGAGCACCTCCCGAAATCCATCCCTGTCCCTTCTTTGTTCCAAAGCAAACGCTTGCCTTGGCTTGTGTTCTCACGTCCAGACAGGCGCTGCGGGAGGGGGGCTCCTGAGGCCGGGACCTGGGACGTGAGTGGAACGCAACGCGCTGACTTACAGGGGAGCTGGGAGCAGAGCGGTGGGACTGCTCTCACGGAAACGCTCCAGGCGTCGCCGTCCACATTCCCCGTGTCTCCTTCAAAACAGCCACCTAGCTAGGTCACAGATTTACCTCAGCGGTGACAAGAGTAACAGGGCATCAACCTTTATGGAGCGTTTGACAAATGTTAGGCTCTGGACTAACTAAGAGCTTTCTAAGTATTTCCCACTTGATCCTTACAGTCCTATGAATAGATGAAGACATTGAGGCTCAGGGAGATCAAATCTTGTCACTACTGGGTGATAAAGCTGGGAGTTGAACCCTGGCCCAAAGCCCTCTCCGCTCCAGGGTTAGAATGACCTCAGAACTTGGAATGAATGCTGTCGCATCAGATCCTGACTGATGGTGAGAGGCTTCACCTTTGTTCAGCTTCCACCGGTGAAATCAGGAACTTGCACATTCTTGCCGCACGTCATTGCAATCGTGAGGCATGAGGGCGACTCTCACAGCTGGGGTAGGGAGGAAGCCAGGGTGCTCAGCGGTTAAGGAACTTACAGTAAGAGGTGTTGCTCTAACTCTTGGGAATGGCTTTGATGTTTGGAAGCAGCCAAAAGCTGTTTGGAGCGAAGTCTTCTAAACTAAGGAATCCAGCTCTGCAAAATTAGCCGTGTTCACTATAAATTTACACAAGACAGAGCGTCCTGTGTGGCTCACAGGCTGGTCATGAAGGCCAGTCCCAAACAGGCATTTCAGGAATGGTTAGAATTTTCTTTTTAATCTTGAACCCAAATCTGCCTTCTGGTAACTTGCTCCTGTGGCTCTAGTTTGAATCGTGGAGCCAGGTGAAACTGGCCTCATTACCTCACTCCCCACCCTACTCCACCCTAATAAGCTTCCTTATCTGGTTGCCCAGCCAGCAGATTCCAAGTAGCAAATTAGAAAAGATCGACATGCCTTTTAGAATCACCTGGGACATTTCTAATTTACCAGCTCCCGGTTCTACACCCAGAGAGTCTAATTTTATAGGTCTGGCTTTGGGAACGGGCATGGTTGTCTTCTGACGTTTAGCCAGTGAATCTGGCCAGGATTGAGAACCACTGTGTTCAGACGAGAATTTAAACCGAGTGGCTGGGTAGCTAGCCCAGCGTGTCACAGAACCCACATTCCAGAGCAGGGCTTCAAGCCCCATCCACCTTCCCTTCACTTTCTCTGGAGAGACCCACCTTCCTGACCCATGTGGGGGGTCCCTGAGTGAGGGGTCCCAGCATGGGTGGCGGTCGGTGGGGTAATAGGGTTTGGTGATCTCTGCAGTCTACCCGGTAGGTTCTAAGGTGTTGCTCATCACCCCAGCAATGTTGGATTCCTTGTGACAAAAGGTGTCCATGTGGGGCGGGCTGTCTGGAACACTGGGAAACTAACTGTAGAGATGCTCAGAGGCTACTGCACGCTGACCCTGCTTAGCCCCACGCGAGGACATGGGCTGGGTGACGTGGAGTCGGGTCCAGGCGCAGGAGAGACCGTGTTTGTGAACATTTGCTTGGCTTCCACTTAGAGCATTAAAAAGCACATTTCTCGGAACAGTGACCTGAGCCCTACATTAATAAGGTAAGAACTCCTACTTTCTGGTGAGACCCTGTGTCCCAGGGATGGAGGCGGGAGCCCCTCCCCACCTCCTCCAGATCACTGAAGGCCAAAGGACTGATGCTGCCCAGCTTCTGAGAAGAGTTTGAATCCTCTTCTAACCGTATCTAATCTAGCCTTATAGGGATTGTGTGTGTGTGTGTGTCTGTGTGTGTGTGCAATGGCACTCACAGGACATGAGAAGCGGCTGGCCTCCTGACCCTGGCATCGAGACTGGTAGGAATGATAGGCTTCAAGGAGCCAAGGATTGGCTCCCTGTGGCTCCTCAGGAGACAGTCCGCCCCCCAACCCCAACAGGCCAGGCCTTGCCTGGGTCCCTCTCTCTGTAGCCTTATACTTCAGCTATTGCAGTTGTCTTTTTTCTTAACCCTCAAGTTCCCCCAGATGCTCTAGTCCTGGCTCTCTGTTGGCTCCCTGTTACTAACAGAACACTCATCTCCTTGCCACTTCCCTTCCCTTTTCTTCTCATGGTTGTCCTCATCCCCTTCCCTCTGCTCAAGGACACACTTTACCTTGGAAGCAACAGGAGGGAATTTCCGGGCAAGAACAAGGCACAGGCATGGCGACGACTCGGCTGACCCCGTCTGCACGCGTGGGTGCAGTCAGATTGCCTCCACACGTTCAATTCTTCCGGTACATCCACAAAACAACCTCGTGGGATGGTTACTTTTATGGGTCAACTTGACTGGGCCACAAGTGCCCAGCTATTTTATCGAACATTATTCTGGGGCTTTCTGTGAGGGTGTTTTTGGATGAGATTTAAGCCCTGGCCAGGCAGCTCAGCTGGTTAGAGCATCATCCTGATGTGCCAAGGTTGCAGGTTTGATCCTGGCTCAGAGGCACATAGAAAAATAACCAATGAAAACATAAATAAGTAGAAGAACAAAGTGATGTTTCTCTCTCTCTCAAATCAATTAAAAAAACAAAAAGCATTTACCTCAAGTTTCACCATGCTGCCCAAGGACGACAAGAAGAAGAAAGATGCTGGAAAGTCAGCCAAAACAGACACAGTCCCAGTGACCAAATCTGGGGGCAAGGCCAAAGCGAAGAAGTGGTCCAAAGGCAAAGCTCGGGACAAGCTCAACAACCTAGTCTTGTCTGACAAAGGACGTATGACAAACCCTGTACGGAAGTTCCTAACTATAGGCTTACTCTAACCCCAGCTGTAGTAAGGAGTCTCTGAGCAACTGAAGACTCGCAGTTCCTTGGCCAGGGCAGCCCATGAGGAGCTTCTTAGTGAAGGACTCATTCAACTAGTTTCAAAGCACAGAGCTCAAGTAATTTACACCAGAAACTCCAAAGGTGGGGATGTCCCAACTGTTGGTGAAGACGCATGAACAACAGGTCTCACCAGCTGTACATTTTGAAAAATAAAATTTTATTAAACCAGTTAAACAAAAAAAGCCCATAAAAAACATTTAGATCAATAGACTGAGTGAAGCAGACTGTGCTCTTGAAGGTGGGTGGGCCTCGCCCAATCCGTTGAAGGCCAGGCTAGAACAAAAGGGCTGACCCTTCTCTGAGTAAGAGATGATTCTTCCTGCCTGATGGCATTCAAACAGGATGTTGGCTTTTTCCCTGCATTTGGGCTCGAGCGAACTGAACCATTGGCTCTGCCTGGGTCTGGGGCCTGCTGGCCTCTGGACTGGACATGCAGCATCCCCTCCCCTGATTCTCAGGTCTTCAGGCTCAGATTGGAGCCACACCACTGGCTCTCCAGAGTCTTCGGCTTACCTGCTTACCCTGCAGATCTTGGGACTTGCCCACTTCCGTACTCACGTGGGCTAGTTCTTCATCCGGTTAGTTCTCTGGAGAACCCCGACTGATACACCTTGCCTCAGAGATATTGCTAATACCCCCTTTTGCAGGTGGATAAGATGTTCCCGAGCCAGAGCCGCCACCACCCACTCAGGTGTCCCTGCCCTGCCCTGCCCAGCAGGGCTGTCTGGATCACGCTCACTGTAGCTCCACTCTCCTCCTTCCCTCCTTTCTGCCCAGGTCTTTGTGCATTTTGCAGCTCACCTGGTCCAGGTGGAAGCTCCATCCCCACCTTCTTCCCCACTGGGAGCACCATATGCCTGAATCTAGGATCTGTGATTCTTCCCCATTTCTTTCAAAGAGAGTTGTGCAAACCGATGTTCACGGGAGAGTTAAACACATTCACTGGCCTTTCCTGGTTCTGCTGCAAATACTTCAGAACCCACATATTCCATTGGGTTGTCAAGCCCCACCGTGGTTTTGGAGAGAAGGCTGTATTTCCTGGAGACTGTCTTTCTAATCTCCATTTCTTTCCCCACCCCTTGTACATTGCTTTCTCACTCCAGATAATCTCCCCCTCCCTATAGGTTTATTTCCCAAACAGTTCAGGTGTTTGGCCTGTGCATTTGGAATGGCTGTGATTCCAGAATGTTTTGGAGATATCTAGGGAGTAGGCTAGCTTCTTCCTGACTTAGGCTGGGTGGTTTGATATGACAGCAAATGTATTCTGACTTTTAGATGGGGGAAAGGAAGGAAAAACAAAGGAGAGGCAAGAAAACAAAACCAGTAACCCAACAACCGAGTTGATAAGTATGTTATGGTAATAGTTCTGCAAGAACAGCTTGTACTTGCAGGTAACTTTACCTCCAGCCAACCAAGAACAGGGGCACTGACAAGCGCAGCAAGCCACGTACCAACCACGAGATGGTATTCACCCAGTTTTTTTCTCCATCCTCAGTCTTTGAAAACACTTCAACACTGCTACTGTTAAGGATTCTTCTTCCTTCTGAGCATACAGAGGGCAGGTCAGTGAAGGCTTGCTCAGGGTTAAGGTGGGAGACGAGACCTTTGAAGCCTGAACAATGTCCTCCATGAGGCTTCTCCTCAAGGCCGGGACCTGGCAACACAGGCTAAGCTGGGCCGACGTGGAATTAGAGGGAAATTCCTGGAGGAGGGCTTTCTGGAAGGCAGGGGTGTGGAAGAGGGCCCTGAGAAAAGGCCCCAGAGTCCTCTAGCCCTCTGGCTAAAAGGAACCATTTAACCGTGAGTTATTATCCTGGCTATTATTTGTGTCTGTAATAACAGCCATAACAATGGATGCTGCAAAGGTCAGCCCAGGGGCTGCTGTGGCCTAATGCTTTTAGCAAGGGTTGGAGGCGGAAATGAGTTGATAAAATTTGTTGTTGATCCAAATGTGTCTCAGCTGGCGGAGGGGTCGAGGCCTGCGAGAAACTCCAGATGGAGTTCATCTTCTCCGGGTCCCAGGCAAGGGTGGCAGCTAAAATTTAACTTGAACACATTCAAGGTAAGGTACTTGGAGTGAGAGCTCATCTCAGCTTCCTTTCGGACGCAGGCCCCGGGGAGGAGCCCCAGAGGCTGCAGTAGGCCACAGAGAGTGGGCTCTCACTCAGCTCAGGGCAGAGGCCCCCCTTCGCCTCCAGAGCAAGCAGCCCACCGACTGCAGCGGGGCCCTGGGCTGCGGCCTCCTGAACAGCTGCTAGACCTTCAGGGTCTGGGCTGCCCCTTCCTCTCTGCAGTCACATCAGATCCTACCTGCCACTGCTCCGTGAGATCTTAGCACCTCTACTTCTTCCCTCTAAGTTAGAAAAGGAGGCTTTGAGCCCTGGCTGGTGTGGCTCCGTGGACTGAGTGCCGGCCTGTGAACAAAATGGTCGTTGGTTCGATTCCCAGTCAGGGCACATGCCTGGGTTGTGGGCCAAGATAGGGGAGTGCAAGAAGCAATCACTGATGTATCTCTCACACACCGATGTTTCTCTCCCTCTTTCTCCCTCCCCTCTCTCTAACAAAAAAAGGAGGAGGACCTCAGCGGTGGAGGGAACTCCCACAGTCACCCAGTTAGATGGAGGCTGAACCAAGACTAGTGGGCAGGGGGCGGGGGGCGTGGCTCCCAGTCGCAGCTTTCGACACCGTCCAGTCCGAGTCCGCAGACCCCGCCCAACTGGAGGCGGGCACACAGCAACCTCGCAGCCCCAGCTCGAAGGTGCATTGAGCACTCACTAGATCCCGTTCTGCACTGTCGCACGGCACGCGATTGGTAAGGGCATGAAGCTTGACGTCAGACCTCAGTCACTTAGTGCCTCTGAGCCAATTCCATCCGGAAAAGGGACGACATTGATCCCAGTGCCTAACACAGATAGTGAGTACTCCATGAGGCTTCTGTAAGGGTGCGCCAGGACCCCGGGAAGTCCTTGGTCTCTCGGGGGAGCCAGACTCATCAACAACTACGCTCGGTGCATATATACACAGGTGGTTCAGGAGCAGAGGAAGGAATACCTACCTAAGCAGGGTGTACTAAAATTTGTTCTGCCGCTTACCAGCTGGGTGACGGTAAGCATGTTCCTCGGCCTCTCTAGGGGAGCCCGATTCTTCTTATTTCTAAAATGGGCTAATATAAAGAGTTCATCCATTCAGGGTTATGGGGTTATGGATTGGACGTAATAAATATGAAGTGCCTAACACTTGGTAGGCATCAATAAAGGAGAATAATAAAAAGAAGTCAGAGAAATCTTCACAGGAGACATGTGAACTGGGTTTTGCGAGATGAACAGAACTTTAGAGGGAGAAGTTAGAACGGCGTGGACGAAGGCATGGAGATGTGGAAACACGTGCATTCGGCGAGGAACCCGCAGCCTGGGGTTCTGAAGCAGGGCTCTGCGGCAGGGTGGGAGAGAGGGCTCAAGGAGTAACCTGTGCTGGGCCACGTGCCCGACGTGAAGTAGTCTGGACTTTTGGACAACGAGGGCCATTGGAGACTTTTAAGCTTTGGTAGGAAAGGATCAATTGGCATTTATATGTTATAAATGCCAATTGATCACACTTCCTTGGCCGCTGGTGTTTGGTTTGTTTGTTTTGCCAAGAGCCATATTGGACCAGTAATAATGCAACAGGGATAAACTCCTGAATATCTATCAGGACTCCATTGGTTGCACGTGACAGAAAACCGACTCAAACTAGGTGGGGCGGTTTTCAAAAACCTGTTCACATACTCTTTGATCCTCCTCCCTTCAGTGGTGGAGCCCGATTTCCCTCCCCGAGCGCAGCGTCGACTTAGTAACTCACTTCTAACAAACAGTGGGTGGGAGCGCAGTGCACTGCAGAGGTGAGGCCATACGGGGCTCTCCTCACTGCTCTCTCGGCGGCTCTTTCTAGGGGGAGTCAGCTGCCCTGTTCTGAGCACAATCGGCCTGTGGAGAGCTCACAAGGCAAGGAAGTGAGGCGTCCTGCCCACGGCCACCTGCGTGAGCCAGGAGGAAAGCACATTTTTCAGGCACAGTCAGGCCTTCAGAATCCTTGCTAGTATCTAGACCCGAATCCTCTGACAGGCCCTGAGCCCAGACCATTCAGTTTAAGTCGCTCCCAACCCCTGACCTACAGAAACGGCGAGGTAATAAATGTCTGCTTCTTCCCGGCCACTAAGTTTTGCAGTACCGTGTTATGTAGTAATAGACAACTAATACACCAGCCGGCTTAAGCAAATAAAAGGAGGGGGCAGAGGGATTAATTGGTGCTCCTGAGAAGTCCAGAAGTGGTACAGCTTGGTGCAAGGGATCAATGACAAAAGACGTTACCAGAACTCAGTTTCTCTTTACCTCTTCGATCTGTCTTCCTCTGCACGGGCTTTTTAACTCAGACTCCATGCGGTGGCTCCTGGCAGCCCCAGGCTCTTATCCTCACTGCTGGGATCTCCAGGGGAAAAGACTGTGCCTCTGTCCCAGGAGTGACGGCAAGAGTCTCCTTGTGTGTCACTCATTCTGATTGGGCCCCATGACTATTCCTAAACCAACTGTTGGGCTCTGATTGGCCAGACCCATCATTAGCCCGGCCCCGGTGGTTAGGGGTGGAGTCAACTCTATCTGCACAGCACAGGGACTGGGCAGGGGAGGTGCCTCCCCAGAGAAAAGTCCTAGAGGATCAGTTGCTAGGAGGGAGACTGGATGCTGGGCAGTGAAACTGTGTGTATCTACTAAACCCACGTCTGTATTGTATATTTCTGTGTGTGCCTCGTGTGCATTATTCCACACTAGCCGCCTGACTGGCTGTTCCTTTAATGCTTTTGCTTCTTCATCTGTTTAGGTCTTAAATGTTACCTTCTCAACCAAGACTTCCCTGAGCACCTCATTTGAAAAAAAAAATGTAACCTGCTTCTACTTCCTGTGCCATTATGATTTATATGAAGAAATATATTAAGAAATACATGTTTTGCCCTGGCTGGTGTGGCTCAGTGGATTGAGTGCCAGCCTGCGAACCAAAAGGTCACTGATTTGATTCCCAGTCAGGGTACGTGCCTGACTTGCCAGGCCAGGTCCCTGGTTGGGGGCGTGCAAGAAGCAGTTGATCCATGTCAATATTTCTCTCCCTTTCCTACTCCTTCCCCTCTTTCTAAAAACAAATAAATTAATTAAAAATTTTTAAAAAGAGAAATATATGTTTGGTCTTTGTCTGCATTTCTGGCACGGAACTAAAACCCTTGAAATTTCCTAAATGATAAGAGCAATAAAGATGCCTTGATATTTATAACAAATGCCTTTCAGTCACACCTGAGTTTATGTTAATGAGGTGACTTGGAAAGCACCTAAGAATGGGGGAAGGGGCGCCAGCCATGTAGTCGGAGGGTCAGAACTTTCAGTCCCACAGCCCTGACCCCCAGGGAGGGGAGAGGGGCTGGAGGGTGGATCAATTGCCAATGGGCAATGATTTGATCAGCCATTTCTATGAAATGAAGCCTCCATAAAAACCCAAAGGACAAGGTTGGGAGACCCTCTAGATTGGTGAACATGTGGAGATTCTGGGACAGAGGTACTGGTTCCTCATGACTTGCCATATGCATCCCTTCATCTGTTCCTGAATTATATCCTTTCATAGTGTAAACCCGTAATCTACGTAATCTGAGTAAAATGGTTCTCTGAGTTTTGTGAGCTGCTCTAGCAAATTAATCAAACCCAAGGAGGGTGTAGTGGCAACATCCTAAAAACAGTCCATCAGTAAGAAGCACAGGTAACACCCCAGACTTGCATTGCGATTGGCATCTAAAGTCTTATAAGACTGAGCCCTTAGCCTGTGGAGTCTGATGCTATCTCCTGGCAGATAGTGTCAGGGCTGAACTGCAGAACACCCAGCTGCTGTCAGAGAACTGCGTGGTGGCACTGGGAAAACCCACATATTGGTTCCCCATACTGTCTATTTCTCTTCCCTGATTTATTTCCCCCTTAAGCATTTTCCTGTTGTTCTCATCATTTATTTATTGTAAGTCTCTCCCATGGAAATTCCTGCCCACACAGGGCAGGAATTTCTGTCCATTCTGGTCAGTGCTACACCCTGTGTGCTCAGAATAGCCTCTGACACATAGCGCATACTCAATCAATAATGTTGGATGAATGAAGAACATTCACAGCCATCCTGTGGAGTAGGTGGATGAAGGTGATTCTCCTGTAATAAAGACGTGAAAACCTGAGAGAAGGATTCCACTGGCAAAATGATTAAAAAAAAAAAAATCACTTTAATTGTTGAGTGCTAATGAGAAAACAGCAGAGGGGAACTAATGCATTACAGTGTGTTCCCACCAAGTGAAGGTTAAATGGTGCCCTGATGAAGCAGTTCAAATAGCGAATGTGGTAGGAGAACTGAGTCATCCTCTGGCACACCGCGATGCAGGCGTCCTGGGCGTACAAGAGCCACCTGCTCTGGTGAGAACTTCAATCGTGCTGGGAGTAGCAGTTTAGTGTTAGCAAATAGCAACAGTCACAATTAAATTAGTATGACTAATTTGAATCTTACTCGTTTTAAGTTTCTTTTAGAGAGAATTATAACCTTGTTTTGATCTTATTGCTGATTATAAACCTAAAACCTTAAGAAGTTTGTATCTAATTATTATTTTTTATGTGTTTGCACATTTAAGGAACATCAAAACAAAAATGAAGTAACTTTGTGAGAATTTGTATCCTTTCTAAAGGAATTTGCTTAGTATTCAAGACTGAGAAACACTGTTTCAGAAGACTCAACCCCTCCTGTCCAGGCTCCAAGTTTAGAGATCGCCTGGGCAGTGCAGGACCCTCATTTTGCAGATGAAGGACATGAAGTACAGTGAGCTCAGGTCTTCTTACCTCAGGGCTTTCAAGGACACCTGCTCCCAAAAGCCATCCCATCGTGCCTGTCCACCGGGGTGAGCTGGGCGGGCCTGTGGGACTGAGCTTCTGTGGACTCTGCTGCTATTGGGAGGGTTGGGGTGAGGGGTGGAGCTGGGATCAATCAGACTCCCCTTCAATCGACTCCCCCAGCAAGGATTCTGCCTGCCAGCTCCCAAAGCGGGTGGTGGCGGGGAGGGGGCGCCTACTCACTGGAATTTCCCAGCTGTGAGTTGGGTGCTTTTGCTCTGGTATTTGCTGGGAGCTGGAGATAGGTGGGGGAGAGCTCCCCACCCTTCCCTGAGGGCTTAGGTTGGGCAGCTCTTAGGTATGACTATCTTTTGCTCACAGAGCTGACCTCAGAGTAGCTATCTGAGGTGGAGATTTCTGAGCGCCCTGCCTGGATTTGACCCTTGGAATTTGGGGCAAAGATACATACAAAAAGATGCAAAAGACAGCACCAAACAGGCCTCCTGTTCCATGTCCTGAGACCTGAGACCTGAGAGCTAGGTAGAGCACAGGAACAAAAGACACTTTCCTGCCTCCTCTAGGCCAGTCTTTTTTACTAGAGAGCCTGCGAGAGGGAAACTGCCCACTGTCTTCTTTGCTGCCCTGACTGGCCTGGTGTGGGAGGGGCAGGAACTGGCCCAGAGACAAGCAGCCTTTCTCTGGTGGTCCAGGACTTAGGCCTGGTGAGGGCTGAGAACTGCTGTCTGGGGCATATGACGAGGGTGACAGCCAAGTAGCTTTCTCTGGTACTGGAGTTTTGAGATGTCAGAGGACTTAGGAAATGCTTCAGTGGACAGTGGCAAAGAACTGGGCTCCCATGGCCTCCCATGGTTGGTGGGAGAAACTGAGGCACAGAGATGGAATTTGACTAAGGTCATTTTTTATTCAGCAAATATCCAAGCGGGATACGTATTATGTGTCAGGCCCTGTGTTAGGCTGTGTGGGGAAGACCAGGGATGAGTCCACTTGGGGACAGAAGGAGATAAAATGTGGATAAAGGACCACAGCAAAGCAGACAATTCTGTCTCAGTTATACATGGTTTGCTATAGGTGTTTGGGGAGAACGAGTTCATGGGTTAGATTGCTGTTGGGACTGGAACAAGACTGAGGTCTCTGGCCTTCTGAGCGGAAAACCCCCGAACCACAGTGATGGTCCCTCCCTCCTGGCCTTGTGCAACACGGCCATGCTTTTAGCTGTTCGGAAAAGCCCGCAGGCAGTCCATTACCATTAGGCTATGGTTAGAGGTTTAGGACCCCAAGAAGGAAACCCCCAGATCTCCAGGCTGGGAGATCCTACTGGTTTGTGTGTCCCTGCAGGCCCCTTGCATGACCTGTTCCACACAGCAGGGTAAGTAAAGGAACTTACTAGCATTGAACGGTGAAGAAAGGAGTCAGGATTGCTTCCAGAAGACTCCTCCCGGTTTCCTTCATGATCTTACCTCTCTCCTCTTTGGCTGCTCACGTGACTTCAGGGATTTTTTTATTAAGAGCGTTTTTTAAGCTTTTTATTAAAAATTCATATGAAATAGACCTGCTTCAGCTCCCCACCAAAGCAAACGAAACAGCCTTCCCAAACAATCATCCATAGAAACTGTTGAGCATCTGCTGTCTCTCCTAAGAGGGACGGGGCCACGCCTGCCAGTTCGCTCTTACACCTAAATCCCTGAGCATGGCAGTGAGTATACGGCAGTTGTCGGTAAATATTTGTTGAAAAAATTAAATGTGGAGAAATTACTGCATGCTTGCTATTGTCCCTTACCTCAAGCAGCTAACACATTGAGAGTCAATCGGTATTAGAATCAACGGCAGCAGCGATGAGAGATATTTGTTCAAATGGACAATAAGCACATGAAAAGTTAAACCTCTCAAAAACAGACCACTACTCACCTACCTTAATGGCTACTTTTTAAAAAAATATTATTATTTTTTAAAGATTTTATTTATTTATTTATTTTTAGAGAGGGGAGGGAGAGAGAGAGAGAAGCATGAATGTGCGGTTGCTGGGGGACATGGCCTGCAACCCAGGCATGTGCCCTGACTGGGAATCGAACCTGCAATGCCTGGTTCGCAGCCCGCGCTCAATCCACTGAGCTACACCAACCAGGGCTAAAAAATTATTTTTTAAAGATTTTATTTATTTATTCATTTTTAGAGAGAGGGGAAGGGAGGGAGAAAGAGAGGGAGAGAAACATCAATGTGTGGTTGCCTCTTGCATGCCCCCGCAACTGGGGACCTGGCCTGCAACCCAGGCATGTGCCCTGACTTGGAACTGAACCAGCAACCCTTTGATTTGCAGGCCGGCACTCAACCACTGAGCCATACCAGCCATAGAGAAAAATTATTTGTTTCTTACTGATTTTTTTTTATTAGACAGAGAGAGAGAGAAACATCCATTTGTTGTTCCATTCATTTATTTATTCATTGGTTGATGCTTGTATGTGCCCTGAATGGGTATGAAATCTGCACCTTGGCGTGTCAGGACGATACTCTAAACAGCTGAGCTACCCAGCCAGGGCTACTGGCTAACATGTTTTTACAAAAATTGACAATACAAGGTGGTAGGAGGATATAGAGCAACTGAAATGTTTACACCTGGCTGCTTAGAGGGTAAATTGTTACAGCCGACTGGAAAAACGGTTTGGCGATACAAACTGAAATGAAACATGCTCACCACATGGCCCAACAATTCTGTTCCTGGGCATGTGCGCACCGGGAACGCATGCACACGGTCACTGGAAACACATGTACATGTTCACGGCAGCGTTACTCGTTGTCGCTCCGAACTGGAAGCAACGAAAAAACACCCTTGGACAGGAGAGTGGATAAACTACTTAGGAGATACTTACCAACAGAACACCACATAAGGGAAAATATCCCCAAACAACAAACAGACAAACAAAAAATTAGCTACTAATACAAGCCACAACATAGACAAATTCATAGATATTAAATTGAGTGAAAATCCAGAAACCAAAGTGCATATACTGTATATTCCACTTCTATTAAGTTCAGAAATAGGTTCAAGTCCTACGTGGACTGGGAGTACAGATCAGGAAGGGGTGCGAGAAAACCTGGTGTGCCGGAGATACTTCACATGAGTGCAGACGCGTAAAATCTCACTGAGCTGTATGCCTAAGATGAGTGCACTTGATTCATGCCCTTCAGTGTGTGTTACACTGCAATTTAAAGAAAAGAACGGATGTTAAAAATATGCATGTACCTTCGTATCCCTAAGAAATCAACACATTTAGTAACTGTTTCTCTCTAGAAGGTGGTGGCGAGTGGGACTAACATCATGAGTGTGATGGCCACCCCTGAGTCCTGGACACGAAGGCTGGTCAATTCATCAGCTCGGGTCCATCCCACAGGGCCTCCGCCTTGCTGAGAAGACAAACGCATCAGTTATTGGTCCAACCCACTCTCTTGCCCTCTTCCCACGGACTTATGGACATCCTTGCTCATCCTTCCTCCCCTCCCTTCTCTCAGAACATGAGGGGCTCTCCTCTTCTTGTCGCCCATCTGTTAGCCTGCCTCGCTGAACCCACGGGGTCCTGTCTTCGTGAGAACGTGGTGCCATCCTTCAAGCCTACATTAGCTTACATTTCCAAGCCTTTAATCTCAACCGAATTCTTCCTCTCAGACTACAGACATCTCAGGTCTCTTCTATTCTTAAAAAATTCCTCCTTGGACCCCAGTTTCCCCTCTGGCTACCGCCCAGTATTTCTTTTTCCCTTCTAGGTTTGCTGTCTCCGTTTACTGAGCACCTAGTGGCTCTGAAATTCGCAGCTTTGGCCATGTCACTAAAATTCCACAAGCAAAGGCCACCAAGGAATTTCCAGCTGTCACATCCAAAGAACACTTGATGTAGCCGATTCCTCTCACTTTGAAGGTTCGCTCCTTCAACTTTTACGACACCATGTGGTCCAGACTCTCCATGGTCCACTGACCATTTCCTCTCTGCCTCCCTCAGGGGTTCTGGTTCCTCCCCTCTCTGTTTAAGCACCGCTTCCCTGGCATCTGTCCTTGGTCTTCTCGGTTCTACCCAGGCATTCCTTGTGGATGGTCTCCTGGTGTCAGTACTACACCTATACAGGTGACTCTCAAATCCTTGTTTCCCCCGAGGCCGGGGTTATGTAGTCAACTTTCTTCTGGAGAGCTGAATCTGGACATTCTCAGAGCACTTCAAGTTCAATGTGCTCAAACTCCATCTATGACTCCACTCCCACACCTGAAAGTCTTTATGTCAGTGGTTGTATTCCCACCACTTAGCAGATCATACAGACCAGAAACCGTGGGTAAAGCAGAGGTTCTCAGCCTCAGCATTGCTGGTATTTTGGGCCAGACCATTCTTTCTGGTCGGGAGACTGCCCTGTCTACTGCAGGACGTTTAACAGCATCCCTGCTTTCATTCCCCTGGGTGCTGATAGCAGCCTACCAGTTGAGACAAACAAAAATGTCCTGACACATTGCCACATGTCCCTGAGAGGGGGTTGTCGAACTACCCCAGGGTTGAGAACCACTGGGTTAAAACCATGGGTTTAGCAGCCATATGTACCTGTGTAACTTCGGACTAGTTGGCTAGCTCTTGGGGACTTATTTGTTTTCTCTGTAAGACAGAGATGATTCTCATTTCAGGGGCGGAGCTTAAATAAGGTGACAGAGATAACGTGCGTGGTCTGTCCGTACTGGACATTTGCCGAGAGCAACAAAGACTCTTCTTTCTCATCCTCACCTCCAGACTCCTGGGCTTCTCAGCTGTACCTCCTAAGTCCATCCACTGTTCTCCGTTTGCTGTAGACTCAACCCCCGGCGAATTCATATGTTGAAATCCTAACCCCCAGTGTGATGGTATTAGGAGAGGGAACAGGTCTTAAGAGCACAGCCCTCATGAATGGGATTAGTGCCATTATAAGGAGCCTCCAGAGGGGTCCCTGCCCCTTCGGCCACGTGGGAACACAGAGAGAAGATGACTATCTCTGAGCCAGGAAGCGGGCTCCTATCAGATACTGGACCTGATCTTGGACTTCGCAGCCTCCAAAACCATAAGAAATAGACATTTGTTGTTTAAGCCACTCAGTCTATGGTACCCTGTTACTGTAGCCCACAAGGGCTAAGTATTTTCTATCTGGATCATTGCAACAGCTTTGCAGCTGAGTGTCACAGCTTCCAGTCAGCCTTGCTTCCCTCAGTCCCACACTTCACTCGGCACACAAGCCCTTTGTGGTCTGGCTGCTGCCCACCTCTCCAGTCCTGCCTCTTGCTCCTCTCAGCCTTGAATTTCTAGTCTAGCCACACTGAAATGGTAGGCATTCCTTTCACACCATGCAGTTTCTGCCCCCATGTATTAGCTCACACTGTTCCTTCTGCCTGGAATAACCTCCCACACTCCTCTTTGTCTGGCTGACTCTTGTTCTTAAAGGCTCGTTTCAATTTCACCTCCTCCAAAAAGTCCCACCCGGAGCCTCCTTTCCCAGGCTGGGCTCGGCATTCCTCGGTGCCCCCACAGGCAGATCTGCGTCCTCGCACCTCTCCCATTGCAGGGTGTTTCTGTTTCCGTGTCTGTCTCTGCTGGGTGGCACAGGGGCAGGGAGTGTGCCTTTTTCATCTCTCTATAACATGTAGCACCTCCCTCGACACAAACGGTGCTCAGCAAATATTTATTGAGTGAAGAAATGGATATAGCAGCATCATTACCCTCTACGTAGGTTTAGAGCCATAGTTTAGAAGCAGTTATAAAATAGCCCATAAATCTGCTGTCCCTGTGGCTCGGGAGAAGCGTGCTTTCTCAGTCAGGGACGTGTGGCAAGCGGAGTGCTGACGGGTAACACCTGCATAAGCATGTGCGGTCCACGCATGAGGCAGGGAGCATGGGTATCTGCTTACAGCAGCATCAGCTGGCCCTCTCTGAGACTCAGAGGCACTTTCTTCACCGTCTCCATCTGTGGCCTTTCAAGGATCCTAATTCATGGCTCTTCCTGTCAGTGAACTTTCCTCCAATGCCTTCATTCACCTCTGAACTGTCACCCTTGCGCAGGTTTTTGCAGTTGACTCTGTCATCCCTAGGGACCACACATATAAATTAAGCACCATTATGTGCATTCACTTTTGGAGGTCTACTTGCTGGTTTTTGTGTGTGTGTGTGTGTGTGTGTGTGTGCCCTGGGACCTCTTAGGAGACCACCAGGATGCGAGGCCTGCCTCTTCCACGTGTCTGTCTCTGTCCGGCAGGTGTTGAGACCCTCCTCTTACCAGGTCCGAGGAAAGAAGCTCAGGCAGGCACTCTAAGTTAGAGGTGTTTAGTCAGTCTTGCCCTCCTTCCTCCTCCAATAATAAACCTTTGTTTGTCGTTGGCATAAAGTTACAGGGTTGGCTTCTGGAGTCCTGAGAACTTGCTCAATCCCTTTTCAAGCTCAACTCTTGGAGCTTCAGTCTCCCCATCTTCCAGGTGTGCGTGGTGGGCACAGGCGGGAGGAGTGGAGTAGGTACATCAGTCAGGGCCCTTCCTCCCAGTTTTTAAGATCCAGCCGGGTGCATAGCTCCGGGTCCGCCAGCCCACCGGGGTCGGCAGGAGATCCCGGGAAGCTGGGCGAGGTAGCTGCCACCCGGGGAAGCCTCGTGGCTTAGCGGTATCCTGAGCCCAAGGGCGGGCGGGAAAGGACCCTGCGGCGAGGCGGGAAAACTCTGTGGCCTCCGAGCGCACTTGTCTGGCGCGAAACCTGGCTCCCGAGGGCCAGGGGTCAGGCGGATCAGGCAGGGCGGGGTGGGGGGTGGGGGCGGCGGAATCAGGAAATTCCCAGGAAATTCCTTTCCATTCCCGCATTCCCCGCCCCTTTCCTTGGGTGCCCATCTCTCCGAACTCAGGGACACAGAAAATGAAATGTTAATTTGGGTTTCCTCACGGCCCTTTTCCAGTCCCTGGCCATCTGGGTTCGGGGCGCGCGTGGGAGCGCAATAACGCCGGCGCGCAGGAGTTTGGGGCCTTCCGGCCAACGGCGAGTGTGACCAATCCCTGGAGGCTCCAGCAGCTCGGAAGCGCGCTACCGCTCGGTCCGTGAGCTCTGGGAGGCGTCCCCCAGCTTCTGTCCCGTGTAGCTTAAGGTGGTGTCACATGAGCCGCGGGGCAGTGGGAACCTCGGGAGTGGGCGGGGGCGTGCGCGCCGGGAAGTCCACCTATATGCGCCGTGGCCCAGCTGACGGATGCCAGGAATTCCCAATGAGAGGCGATGGGGGGAAGTTTGGGCAACTCGGCCTGGCCAATGGAGAACCTAGGGAGGGCTCTCTGCCCCTTACCCCCGCCCCTGCCTGCCTAGCTCCCGCAGCGCTGGTGTGTCTGCCCGGCTCAGTGTGCGTGGAGATTAGGTCCGAGCGCCCGCCCAGAGGCAGGCAGTTCGCGAGCTCAAGCAGCTGCTACCGGCACCGCCGCTAGCAGCAGACTTCGCGAGCAGCGCCGCGGCGGAACCGGGCGCAGGGGAGCTAGCCCGGCCCCGCCAGCCCAGCCCGGCCTGACTCCCTCTCCACGCCGGGGCAGCAGCAACAGCAGCAGCCACCGCCGCCGCCGCCGCTGGGAGAAGGTGGAGGAAGAAATCCAGTCCTAGCTCGCGCGCACCATCATGGACCATTATGATTCCCAGCAAACCAACGACTACATGCAGCCCGAAGAGGACTGGGATCGAGACCTACTCCTAGACCCGGCCTGGGAGAAGCAGCAGAGAAAGGTCAGCAGCTGCCCCAGCCCGCCGCAGCCCCCAGCCCCGGCCCGCTCCGCCCGCCGCGCTAGCGGCTTCGGGCTGGGAACCGGTTCCTGGCGCGCACCAACGGGGGCGGGGGATGCGCGGCCGCAGCTAGGTGGGGTGTTAGGTTACAGGCGCGGGGCGGAAGGGGGAGCGCCCCTGCCCCAGAGCCTGCGAAGGGGGAAGTGGGGCCGCCGGCAGGCAGGTCGCCCTGGGGCTGGTGATTTGGGTCGCCCGGCTGCCTCCGCACCATCCCCGCGTGGGCAGGGGCGGGGGCGGTGCCTGGGAGGCTGAGTCTGAGACCCCGGTTCGGGGGCTGCTGCTTCGGATCGATTTTCTCTTCCCTTCCCCGCCCCTTGCCGCCTCTCCATATGGCATGCGGTGGCAGCGCCCTTCCTGGGCCGCCCTGGGCTGGGGACTCGTAGGGGGCAAGCTGCGCGGGACCCTGCTCCTCCCAGCCCGCTGACGGAGGGGAAGGAGGGAGCCGAAGGGACTGGAAGCTGCCTCCGGGTCGGCCTGGAGGTGGACCTGCTGAAGCGGGGTTGGGGCCGAGAAAAGGCAGGGGTGTAAGTGGGCTCCCCAGCGGGCCCTGTGGGGGTGGGGTCAGGACGGCAAACCGTTTTAATTGCTTAACTCAGTGGGTTGGTCGCTGCGAGCAGAGGTGGACTTGAGTCTGTGTCCTGCCCCTTCGATCCCTGCTCATTCTGGGAGAAAGCGAATTTGGGCAACTTGAGTTGAGGGGCTCCAGGGCAGAGGGTTTTTCCCGGGGATATTTAGGGTCAGTCACTGGGGATCTCTGCTTAGCCACCGAGCCGCGTCCCAGGCTCCTGTTACCGGGTGCGCACTCCGCCACCGGGGCAAGGCTTGCAGCTGGCGATGGGACATCGGCACAGTGACCAGTGGCAGGAAGAGATCAGAAACCACTCTGTGGGTAGGGGTGGGGGAGCGCCCCAATACAGCCCTTGCTTCCTGCGTGCGTGGTGAGTTCTTGCCTCAGGCGGCCACGTACCCTGCGCACCCCTCTTTCCCTCCTCCCCCCGCTCTCCGCTCCCATCCGGTCCCTCCTCCTTTCGCCCCTCCTTGCCCCACCCCCATCCCCGCCCCCGCTGATCTGGGAATGAGGGGGGGACAGGATGGCGCGTCCCTCTGGATAGTGCGGTTAGGGCTGGGCTTGAGGGAGAACGCTCATGTCCAAAAATGGTAACATTCATTCCCTTTTTTAAACTTAAAAGGGGGGGAGTTTAGGGAGCTGACTGAAGTTTTTTTTTTTCAGCCAAAGGCATCCTGTATTAGCTCACTCAGGAATCCTAAGCCCTTTTACTCACTTCGTCAGACAAGCAGAGGTAACTTAAAACTCGCGCACAAAGGGCTTCCTCAAAGTCAGGCGACCTGAGTGAGACCCAGGCCCACTGCTCCTGAGTCCAGCCCTATAGGACATTGGAAGGTCCCCCGGCTTTGAGCTAACTTTTCCAAAACACCCCTTTTTCGCTTCCTGTCTGCCTCTCTAGGAGAGCTGGGGAGAGAGCGACTGCCCCCACTCACCAGCTTATTTCCTGGGACAATTGGGCATTAGAGGAACAGAATGGAGTGGATAATTGAGAAATTCCCATGGGAGCAAGACAGAGGGGTTTTTAAAAATTCATGGTGAGGCCTTCTTGAGAATAGGTTTTAACTAGGCAAGAGTGGTGGGATTAGGGTGGTGGATGCCTTGGGATCTAACCTGGAGAGTGAGAAGTGTAGGAGGTCCTTGTTTACCTACTGTGTACCTTCGGTACCTACTGTGTGCCTAGTAGTGACAGGCACACAGAGGAGCAGGAGTGACAGGACTGCCCCAGAGCTAGGAATTAGGTCCTTTTAAGGACTGTGGGAGGACTGAGTTCCTGGGCAGCAGGAACTCTTGTCTCCTCAGCACTGACCAGGAAGTCTGCACCATACTGTTCAGTGTGATCAAATGAATGTATTAAATATAGTTGGGAAGAAAAACTACATCGTCTCTCTTTCTCTGTATATATGTATATATGTGTGTGTGTGTGTGTATACATATATATACACGTAACACACACACAGTCATAAAATGCTGGCCTGGGTGGTGTGGGTGCATGCCAGCCTCTGGGTAGCCAGGTGGGAACAGAGTCATGTTGGGGAATTTGGTAATGGACGAGACACATCAACAGTTTGCCCAGTGGTCTGCTCAAGTGGCTGACGTGGGCCAGGCATTGCTCTCATCTGGGCACATACATTGTTCCAGTTGTTACTCCCAGTAGCTCTGTGAGCCAGGCACACGTGAGAATGAGGAAATGAGGGGCAGAGGGGGAAGTTAACCAGCCCAGAGTCCCACGCTGGTGTGTTAGGGGGGCTGGGATGCAGCCGTGTTCGAGTCAGGCAGCTTCCCCTCACTTGTCCCTCCTTGCTGAAGGAGGTAGGAAAGCTGGACCTGGCATCCAGATCTGCCAGAGTCTGGACGAACAGGAGCCAACACCTGTTTTGGCGGGAGGGTGGGAGCGGGTGGTGGGACGGGACGAGCTCTGAGCCTGGCCCGGAAGATCTAGTCTGAAGTTTGTTTTCTGCCATGAATTCGCCTTGCATGGGCCTCAGTTTCCTTATCTGTAGATTCCACCTAGTTCTCAGCGGAATATAAATGAGTGGTGTTATGTGTGGACATCAGACTCAAAGTAACTTGCTGCTTTTGACACCTTCCCTGCTTCCCCTGGGAAGCAAGGACTGAGAGGGACCAGAGCTGACAAGTGGACAGAGTATAGCCATTCCAGATGGAGGCACAAGAGTGAGTTGGGGGGCGGACAGGAAGGACACAGTGCAGTTGGGGGCAGAAGACTCTCCTTTTAGCCCTGGTGCAACCATAACTTTGAGACTGGGGCAAGTCATTTCACTTCTGAGCTTTGATTAGCTCATTCAACAAATACTTTTGGAGCACCATCTCTGTGGCATGGATGGTTCAAGGTGCTGTGGATAGAGCCATGAACAAGGCAGATGGGGTGTGTGACACTTCCGTTTCCTCCTCTGTAAAGGGGCTGCATTCCTGCCTTGCTAACCCTCTAGGGCTCTTACAGGGATTGGATTCAATAACCTGGTAGAAGCTCTTCCTCTGGGAATGGTGAGGCCTGATGCAGATGCAGGTAGAGGTCTGTGCAGGCACAAGGCGTGACTCAGGAACCTGTGGCGGTTGGCCGTGGCTTGTTCCATTTTCAGAGAATATTTCAGTGCAGAGTTCATGAGGCTGGACTCCCTCCCTGGCTTCGGACACAAAATTCAGTGGATTAGAGCAGTTTACTGGATTTCATAGTCTTCCTGACTTTTGAGGCTGAGCCCCAGAGTCACCTTTCCTAAGGGCGCGTATCTTTCTGGGTTGACCACCGTTCCCATGGATCTTGCCCCTGCTTGTGTGAGCATGTGTGTGTGTGTGTTGCAGGGGAGGGGGAACAGGCTAGAGAGAGCATAGACTTTGAGTTTCATCCAGACTCTACAGATTCAGGAATTTGACTTTGGGCAAATCACTGAACCTCTGTCACTCTCAGTTCCTTATTTTAAAAAAAGGAGCTAATAACCTTCCCCTTCCCCGTTGATGGAGAAGATATGCAAATTGGCAGCTTCTGCTGTTAATTTTTATTCTCTCTTCCTCCTTGAATCCTGGATGCTCTGGTTTACTGTGTATTTTACAGGTGCCAGCCCTGGGGTTTCTCACATGTAGGGCCTTAATCAATATTTGTTGAGCTAATGGATGTTGAGACAGAGGCAGCCCTGGCAGGTATAGGAATACAGTTGTAGAGAGGCCCAGGTCTGGATTCTGCACCCCTGTGGAGTAAGGTTGGAAAGCCAGGTTACAGGAAGGGAGGCCTCCTGTTTACACTTGCTTCTGGACTGTGTGACCATCCCAGGAGCTAACTGAGGCCACCGTTCAATGCAGAGGACTTCAAAGATGGGGAGATGACATTCGCCTGTCTTAATAAGATTAGGGCTGCTAAAGTCAGGGCAATGCCTGCTAGAAATAAGACCTGGGAGAGGAGAATGCTGGCTCTGGTGCTCCTCACTGTTCTGACTTCTGCCCGCTTCTCTCGCCAGTGTCCTCGGGGGCAGGGACCCAGCCTGTCCTGTTCTCTGCTGAATCCCCACTGCCTAGCAAGAGTCAGCCGTCTTACAGGGTGGTCAAGAAGTAGTAAGTTGGTATCAGGCATGGCTCTTAATTCTGGCCTGGTGGGTGGAGATAGGGATGAAATGCTTTACATTCCAGATAAACCACCACCTCATCCTGGGGCTGTGTCTGGCTCCAGGCCCTGCAGATAGACATGCTCTGGGCATATTAGGTTCAAATCTTGGCCTTTGCACTGATTAGCTGTGTGATCTTGGTGAGCCACTTACCTGTTCTGTGCTGGATGATGCAAATGAAGAAATGGAGACGATAATCACTCCTGCCTGATATAGTTGGGTGGAGGTTTGAACCGAGTAATATATGTAGGGAATTCGGCATAGCACCTAGCAGATAGCACTGCTCAATAAATGTTAACAATTTTGAGGTACCAGAGTGTCTGTGGCCTTTACCCAATATGCTTTGAGATGGGTGCAGTATATAAACCCATCATAGAAGGAGCTGAGGTTGCCCAGGTAGTTGTGTTGTCCTTGACCTTTGACCCTGAAGTCAGTGTCACTTGACCTTTCTGCTCAGTTCCTTCACCTATAGAATGGTGTAAAATTCCTGTTCAGTCTTTCCCTGTTTCCTAGATGTACAGGATGGAGAAATGCATGCTAAAGTGCTTATTAGCTTGTTATAGGACAGGTACAATGACTAGGAATCTTCTAGAAAAGATAAGCCGGGGATGCCTTCAGGCCCATTGTTAAATAGCTGGGACATTCCTGGCCCACCCATCTTCCCCACCCCCCTCCGCAGCTTGCCCAGCCTTGCCGTGCCTCAGGACCTGCTGCAGCCGCTTTCTTTCCAAAGCTTGTTCCATGTGGGTGCAGTGAAAATAGGTGCCCCGCTGGTTGTCCAAGTGATTGACAGAGCCTGGTGGAGAGATGGACGGGGGCCTGGAGCATCAGGGTGTGGAGGCCAGCTGGCCCACACCAGGCCAGCCGGCTGCTTCTGGCTGCCACCTAGGCCACCCTCAGACAGGCAGGTGTGAGAAGGCCTGGGCTTCCTGGAGAACCGGACATTCCAGTTTTGAGGAATGAGGTGACCTTGAGGGGCTGTTGGGGTCACCGGAGATGAGCTTGAAGGAGTAAGGCTAGCAGGCTCTTATAGGATCCGTGGTCACCAGCCTTTTCAAATGGAAAAGGAGGAAACATTTCCTGAAGTCCGGGTTCTTGAGGAGAGGCTAGAGGCTGTTTCCACTGCTGGGTGGGGTGGGAGGTGGAAGGAGGCCCTGACCCTTGGGCCCTTCTTTATGAGGTAGTTCTGAGCACGAGGAGGTCAGACCAATGAGCATCCTGTAGTTTGGGGTTTGTGGTTGGTATCTGGGCTCCCTCTTTCCATCTTCTTGAGGAAGATCTGGGGCTGGGCACCTGGCCAGTGGCCACAAACCGTAAACTTGGCTGGAGGACTTGTCACACAAGACCCGGTGCCTCCTCTGTGCCCAGAGCCAGGGCGGGGCAGCGTGAGCCTGAGCCAGGACCTGGTCACAGTCACAGACCTGCTGCTGTGTGTCTCTAGGGTACCTGCTGTGGTGTCTGTTTCCCCACCTTCCAGTCCTTTAACAGTGTGAGAGCGTTGATGGTTTCTTGGGGAGTCATTGAGTGAGCTCGGGTAGAACCCTTTGTAAGTGTCAGGTGCTCTACCCATGTGAGGTCATGGAATTTGTGGTTTAGGTGGAGAGGGAGCCAGAAAGACAGAGAATTACACTAGGTGGCACCTGTAATGTCCAGAAGTGTGGCCAAGACAAATGCCACAGTCACGGCCGGGCAGGAGCCAGCACGGTGGCCTGTGGGGGTGGAGAAGGCCAAGGGCTGGCAGGCACATGAGCTTCACCTCCAAGGATAGGCAGGATGGCAGTTTTGCTGGGAGGCCTCCTCCTTCCTTGGCAGCCAGTCTGTGTGTGCGTGTGTAGAGAGGGGTAGGACAGCAGGGGTCAGGGTGAAGACTGGAAGGGCCCGGCAGGGGCAACTGCGTGTGTTCCTTTCAGGGACTGTAGCCTGGGGACAGACCTCCTATTGTTCTCGCTCATTGTCCTTCTTTCCCATTCTCTTTCCTTCTCCCAGAGCTGAGCTCTCTCACCTTTTGGAGAAGCCAGGCTGTTTGCACAGCTCCCAGGTGGGGCCCTGCAGCCCCACACCTCTGGTGCAGGTGTTGTTGGGACCGTCCCATCCAGTTAACCCCACGTGAGCTTGCCCCTACATGTAACCAGCCAAGGCTTTCCTGGGATCTGGTGTTTGGCCAAAGGGCTGTAGTATGAGGGCACCGTCCCCACCGCCCTGCTCTTATCTCCTCTCAGTGTGGTCATGTCTGCAGAAGGCTCACGAGCTGGGCTTACTGGTCAAGGACACTAGAGTAGTCCTGGGGCCCACCAGCTCCCCCGAGGTCAGGCTGAGAGTCTGAGTGCACAGGGAACCTCCATGGCCTGGTTCCTTAGTCCTGGTCAGACTGGGTCACCCCAGGTAGACCCATGATTCAGCCCAGCATTCTCTCTCCATCAGCCCAAGTACCAGCATCCTGATAAGCACTCATTGTCCACACCTGGCCCTGACGGAGGCAAGGAGCTTGGGAGTGGCAGGGGCAGGAGACCCAGCAAACCAGGGCTCAGAGCCACCCTGGCCGCCCACCTTCCTCTTAACACATGGCCAAGCTTTCTTACTGGTTCTCAGGCTGAGCGTCAAGTCCCAGCATCCTTCCTTCTCAGTAGGTAGGAGGTGAACGCGTAGTGAGGGCTGGTCAGGTGCTCTCTGCTCTACCTCACCTGCCGTCCCCCTGTCATGTCCTGGTTGGGAATTACCTGGCAGGATCTCACTGTGTGGGGCACCATGAGTCTGGTGCAGTAATGCATAGGCCCCAAAGCCATGACCCCAACCTGCCCTCTCTGTGTGCCCCATTCAGCCACTCCC
The DNA here is from genome assembly GCA_004024845.1 of Tonatia bakeri. NCBI lineage: Eukaryota > Metazoa > Chordata > Mammalia > Chiroptera > Phyllostomidae > Tonatia > Tonatia bakeri. Next base: position 19,479 of record PVIA01010273.1, on the reverse strand, counting down.
AAATGGGACCTTGCAGTTGCAAGCGGCTGCAGAGGGGGTGGTGGGGCGGGGGGTGACAGGCTTTAGTCCAGCTCCAGCCCCTCCTAGACAAACCTTGAAAAACAGTGGCGGTCCCCAGCAACCTGGGCAGGCTCATCTTCCCAGGAGCAGGACTGGATTTTTTTCTTAAGTTAAAAAACTCTTTTTCTTATAATAATCATAGCTTCTCACGCTTTCTGAGCACATGCCAAGTCTCAGGCACTGTCCTCAGGACCCTACACTGCGTTAACGAGTGTGACCCCGACAGGAGCTCTGCTGCTAACCCGCTTCACAGATGGGCACACCGGCTCAGCGCGGCCGCACCGCTTCTCCCAGGTCATCTGGCCAGCCGCAGCGGGGACTGGGATCTGAGGCCGGGCTGTGTGCTCTGGAGTTTGCCTCCTCACCGCTTCGCACTGCTGCTTGTGAAACAAAATGCTCCTGTACCTAGGGGCATCTAACCAAAGGCAGACACACAGAACAAAACCCAGTGGTGAAAACATTCTGGAATTAGGCAGTGGTGATGGTGGGCAAGTGTGTGAATACACACTAAAAACCACTGAATTGTATGCTTTATATGGGTGACTTTTGTGGTGTAATAATTATAGCTCAAAAAGCCCTCAGAAAATGCTAGTAATAGAAAGAAGAAAATGACAGTTGCCTGTCATCCCACCTCCCGGAGGTAAGCACCCGCCCATTAGTTTCTGATGCTCTCTGCCCCCCGAGTCCTTCTTCCTCTCATCCGTGCGTGCTCCTTTCTCCCCCACACTGTTTACTCTAAGGTCAGGGATATGGGTTCACAGTGACTGAGTGGGAGAATGGAGGAGGAAAGTACTCAAGAAGGGCAGCTTTCTCCAGGGCCTGAGGCACGGCAGAGGGGAAGGGAGGAGCGGGCCAGGGTCCTCCCCCAGGAGGCAGCTGCATCATCTTGGGTTGCCTAGCAATGGTGGGAAAAGGTGACTTAGCCTACTACAGAGGTGGGGGGAGAATAAAAGGCAGCCAGAGATGGAAATGGGGAGTAGATGCAGAGGATGCTGTTACCCTGGAAACCACTTGCTTGGTCCTTGGCTATAGTGGGTTGCTGGGCTGGGATCCGCTCCTCAGTGAGAGGTTGTAGGGCCCTCTCCAGGCCTGTAACCCGCAGTGACAGTGGGTGGAGCACAGAAGCCCTTCTTGCACACGGCCTGTGTGTTGGCCATGTTCTGTCAGCGGCACATTTAGCATTCTCAGCGGCCTTGCAAGGTGTGTGGGATGGTCACACTTGCGAGAGGAAGATCCTGAGCTGAGAGAGAGAAAATGACAGGCTCACAGCCTCACAGTGAGAAAGGGCTGGGGATGGCAGGCTGGTACCCTTGGTCCTTGCAGGAAACCTTTCACTTTGATTTAAAGCATTTCACAAGTCCACAACCTGGGAGGTGATGTCAGCAGTGCTCACCGCCTGGGAAGGGAGGAGGAGATGAGAGAAGGAGGAAGAGGCTGGAAAGGAGAGTTAACTGTTTTATTATTTATTTTTAGAGAAAGGGAGGGAGAGCGGAAGAGAGGGAGGGAAACATTAATGTACAGTTGCCTCTCCCATGCCCCCCACTAGGGACCTGACCTGCAACCCAGGGATGTACCCTGACCGGGAATCACACTGGCAACCCTTTAGTTTGCAGGCCAGCACTCAATCCACTGAGCCACACCAGTCAGAGTGAGAGTTAACTGTTTTATAACCAACCAACCTACCAACCAACCAACCAACCAACCAGTGTTTATTAAAAATGTCTCGGTTCCCCAAATAAGTAAAAAGACTAATAGTTCACACTGATTGAAGGTTGCATGATTTGGACTACTTCCGTCTGGTCAACAACACTTGGAGGAAGATGATGTTATTTTCTTTGTTTCAGACAGGGAAATTGAGGCTCAGAGAGGTTAAGTAACTGGCCCAAATTGACCAGCTATTGGGTTGGCCAAAAAGTGCGTTTGTTTTTTCCCATAAGATGCCTCTGGTAGCGCTTAGTTGTCGTTAACTTCATTTGAAACAATTTTGTTAGATTGTACTGTGACAGTTGTCATATCAGAGTGCATTTAAAAAAACATATCAAAAGTGGTGAATTTTTGTGTAGCAGTTTTAATATTGGAGATGAAAGAAAGTACACGTGTTCAGCATATTATGCTTTATTATTTCAAGAAAGGTAAAAATGCAGCTGAAATGCAAGAAGAAAAAAGATTTGTGCAGGGTATGGACAAGGTGCTGTGACTGATCCAACGTGTCAAAAGTGGTTAGCAAAGTTTCATGCTGGAGATTTCTCGCTGGATGGTGCTTCACAGTCGGATAGACCAGCTGAAGTTGATAGCGATGAAATCGAGACCTTCATTGAGAACAATCGATGTTCTACCATGCGGGAGATAGCTAACATACTCAAAATATCCAAGTCAGTGAAGGTATTGGTGAAAATGGAAAACGTGTCCTTTATTTTACAGAAAAAACAAACGGAGTTTTTGGCCCACTCAGTAGTAAGCCAGGTGTGGAATGAACCCAGGTGGATGGACCTTGCAGCCCGTCTGTTCACCGGAAGTATAGACACAGCCTTAGTTATTCTGGAGTTTTCATTGTAATTGAGAGACAAGGCCTAAGTAAATGAAATAAAAAGCAGCAGTTCAAGGCGGTGTCAAATCAAGTACTCATGCGAGTCATGATTTTAAGCTTTTATGCCTTCATGTGTGGTTTTCTTTCCATCAGCCATGCTGTGCCACCCTGTGAGGCCCCACCCCCTTCTACAGACAGGGCAGGTGGGGCTCGCAAGGGGTGAGTGGCTTCACCAGGTCACCCTCACGGCCAGAGCCGGCCGGAGGCAGCCGGAGCTGGATGCAGTTGGTTTGGAATCCAGGTCTTTGACTGGCGGGTCTGTGAAGCTGTGGGCATGGGTCTTTCTGAAGTTTTTTCCCCCCCCTGGTCAAAAAGGCAGTGGAGGATTTGAGTTGTATTTCTCCACCCTTTCAGTAGAAAGTGTCAGACTGTCAGGAGTAGGAAGATACTCAGGTTCCCTCAACCTGGAAGCCCCCCACGCCACCATGTCCCCGGTGGCTTCCACAGAGCTGACCCCTGCTTTTTCGACTGGCTTCCCTGCTTGAAGATTCAGCCACATCCGCCTCCTCTGTTGCATTGATTCCTTCAGTGTCACCTGCTCCTGTTGGTCTCTTTGTTTGGTCACCAGGGGGACAGAACAGGCCTTGAACCAGGTCGCTGATCTCAGTGTTTGTTTTGGTTGTGAAAGCCTGTGCACGTGAACCCGGAGGTAAAGGTTCATGTTTAGGCCTTGAGACTGTTAAGAAAGCTGGCAAAGGAAGGCGTGGGGCTTAGGTTGGGGTAAGTGCTTTTGGCTTTAAGCTTTGTGGGCCAGGCCAGGGAGAAGGCAGTGCCCTTCCAGACCCCCAGCTTTGAAGCTTTGCGGCCCAGGGTCTAAATGCAAGGCCCCAAATGGTTCAGCCAGGGGCCCAGCCGAGCAGCCACCACTGGCGGAAGGGAGCCTTCCTGACGAGTGGCCTTCTTTCTACCTTGCTATTCCTGTTTTGGGGTGGTTGGTGGTGTGGGGCTGTTCAGGGGGTAGTCACAGGCCTGTGAGTGGAGACCAGGCCGGGGCTTGCTGAGGAGCATTTTTATGGGCCTGCAGATTTATTTTTTTAAAGCCATCTGTAAAGCTGATGATAACTGATGGGCGTAGAGTGGAGTGGGGCTCAGCTCTATTTTCAAATCCTCTGTAGGTGAAATTATACCAGGGGAGGGAACGTGGAGGTGGGTGGCCTCCTGCAGGCAGGTCTCGTAGTGGAATTCGGCTTGCCATCTGGGAAGAGAGGCAGCAAGCCTTGCGTGTGGGTGGGAGGGGCTTGCTGCAGGCAGACTCTATCTTTTGTCCTTATGTCCCGTGTGGAAACGTCCACAGGGAACAGCTTGTGGTTTGGGGGTGGAGAGAGAAGAGGGCTTTTAACTCTAAGTCCCAACACCAGGAAACAGGATCCCTATCATCCCCAGGGGAGTGGGGAGCGGGGAGCGGGGCAGCCGCTCTGCGGAGGTCCCACTCTCTTGACCTCTATGTCTGTCTGTCTGGGTCTGTCAGTGGACATGTGAGTCAGGCACGTGTGCTGCTCCAAGAAGCCCCTTTGTTGTTTTTGGCCACCGCCTTGATTTTCACGGAGGAGTGGCTCCCCTTCAAACACCACAGACATCCTCCAGATGATATATAATGGCACTTTCCAGTAGAGTTCCCGATATTTCGGAAAGGCCTCTCTTTCCAGGAACCCAAAGTACTTTTGCAGACTTGGCCCTGGGAGCTGGGGGAGGCGGCTCATGGATCCTGCTTTCCCGGAGCCGGGGAAGGAGCAGGGGAAGCAGGGCCAGACCCATGGTTTCCTGCCCTTCACCCATGGGGGGACTGTGTGGAGCAGGCTTCGCTTGCCCGAGGCCCTGAGACCCCTCTTTAGAAATTTGGATAATTTCCCAAACTTTAGCCCCAATGAAAGCCACCCACTTTTTTTTTTAAAGTTAAGCAATAGTAAATTTAGAGGTTTATTGTATATAATCAGCTTTAAAGGAATTAAGGAATGCCACGCTGGGGTCTAAGTTCAGTGGGCCTGGCTGGAAGCCCATTAGTGCAGCTGCTTGGCATGGGCGGTGAGGCTACCATGGGCCCCAGGGCTGCCTGGCTGGGGGCCCTGCCCCGATTCCCTTTCCACAGAAGCTGCTGGTTCAGAAGGCCCAGCATAGGGTCGGCCACCTTGTGGATCAGAATGTATCTGGGAATATGGAGCCGAGCACCCCTCTCCCCGCCTCCAGCATGGACTAACCTGGTACTGTGCTTGGGGCCAGGCACATTTCACAGATACTGATTCGTTTGATCCTCACAACTCTTAGGAGGCGGTTTAGCTGGGGGTAAGGACACTTAGAAAGGCCTGCAAAGGCTCAGCTGGGCACAGCCATTATTTCTAGGTTTTCTGCTCTCGAGAGCAGCCCCCAAAGACCAGGAACATTACAGGTAGAGCTGAGGCCTCCGCGCACTTCTCTCCTGTGCCATTCGATTCCCTCACTGGCATTGACACCTGGCCGGTTTGGTGTGTTCATGCTAAGCACATGTTTCTGTAGTTCCTGCTTGTGTAGTTGTCTTTTTGTGCCCGTTTAAAAGATTCCACAAATGGCATCACACCCACTGTGCACCCTGCCCCCTCTGCTCACACCTCTCCCGCAGCCTGGAGCTGTTGACATGGACTCAGCAAGCAGCCCTTTTCGTGGATGAGATCGCTGAAGCCTGGAGGGGCTGGAGGACTTGGGGGCTGGCCCAGGTCGCACAGCGCTCGCAGGTGGCGGGTGGCACTGGAAGCTGGGCTTCCCGCCTCTGCTGTGGTGCTCTGTGTTACACGGTGTCCACTCTGTGCCCTGTCCAAATTCAAAGACTAGGTGGTGTTTGATGAGGGAGGGCAGGAGAAGTCAGACTCAGTTTCTTTTCTTTCCTCCCATGTGGGTTTTTGGCATCTGGCTCCCGTCCCCAGGGGGCACCTGCACCTTTGCTTGGTGCCCTCTTTCCCTGGGGCTCCAGGAGTCAGGTTCTAGGGACTCACACCACTTTGCCATCTTTTCTTTTCCCAGGGTAGCAGTTCTTTTATTGCTCCTGGATGAAGCAAATACGCAATGACAGAAACTACTGTGGCTGTATCAGGGAATGCCCCTAACTGGATTCTGTCTTGCGTCCCACAGTGGCACCTTGCAGCATTTGGAAGTTAGTCATTCACCGAGCATAGAGTTTTGGAAGAGGCCAGCGGAGGGGAGCCACAGCTGAGCCCCTCTTGGCTGGGACACAGGGGCGGCCGGTGGGATTCCAGATATGTCTCCCTGTCCCCGCCAGGTTTCCTGGCTCTGGCACTTTCTCCCTTCCTCCTGGCTCTGAGCCACTCAGCTCTTGCCTCGCTCACCGTGCGCCTGGGTAGAGAGGATGGGCTGGAGAGAGCTGGAAAGGACAGGCGTGTTGGCAGCCTCATCACACTAGCTTTGGCCACTGTTGTGAAACTCTTGGCTCTGAGGACATTTGGAGGGTTCTCAGGGATGTCACTGATTTGTGAGTGTCTTGGGACTCTGTGGGTGATTGAAGGTGTATTTGTGGGGTCTCCTGGGCCACCCTAGTAAGCGTTCTGTTACTGGGGCTCCTCAAAGCTGAGCTCATGAGATCCGGACACACTCATGCCCTGGAGCCTAGCAGGACAGGGGTGGCTTGTGGGGTAGGACGGTGGTTCTCAACCTTGAACATCAATCAGAATCACCTGGAGGGCTTGTTAAAGCACAGATTGTGGGGGCCCATCCTTAGAACCTGTCATCCGGGAGGTCTAGGGTGGGGCCTGAGAATGTGCATTTTTAGCAACTGAGAGGACAAACACTGCACAGTTGCTGGCTGAGGAGGGGGGCACAGAAGAACAGGGGCTGTCTGTCCACTCCACCAGGAAGGTCACCTGAGCCAGATTGTGACGTTACTGATATTTTTTACCTCCTGCCTCTTCTCCCTCCCCCCTAAATAGTCAAAGCTGTCATTTTTCTCTATTTGGGAGGCCCAAGCTCAGGGAGGAGATGTGCTCCTACACCCTGAGCCTGGGTAACTTCTCAGGAGCCTCCCACTGGCACATAGTAGATGCTCAGCAGACATTAGATGCGATGAACAGTGGGGGTGCGTGCCTTTGGAGGGGGTGTGACAACCACAGTCCCACAGGAGATGTCTGGCAGATGCTAAGGTGCTGGGTGGCGACCCTCTGAGTCACCACGGGCTGCTTCAGTGATGGGCCTGAGTCCAGTACCCAGAGCAGAGCCTTGGGCTCGGGATGGGGTCCCAGCCTGCCAAACCACTTGGCACCCCTTCCCTGGGTGTCAGATTTCTGGGTGGCGGGAGCTAGCACAGGCCCCCGCTCCCTGTGAGCCAGTCCAGCTGCATTTTTTCCTTGTTGGGCCCACGGCCCACTTTGGATTCCTGTCCTGAGGTACTGGCCATGCTAACGTGTCCCTCTGCTCCCTGCCTATTGCACTTGGCTGGGGCCCCTACTTCAGAAAATCTTAGGGAGTTTCTTGTCCTCTTGCGTGGGTTCAGGGGCCTCAGAGGAAGTAAAACCTGGGCCTCGGTTTTCCTTCTAGCCCCAGCGCTGAGGGCTCTCTGGAGTGAGGGATGTCAGCAGCCTCTGTCTTTAGCCACGGCAGCCAGGGCGGTGTGGGACCAGACAGAGCCTCTGGCCCCTCCAGCTTGCCGGCACACAGGGCCTCAGCTCACCTGCCTTCTGCTGCCGCTTTTCTGTCAGGACCCTGTGGGCGGCACTGAGCAGAGGAGCAGGCATGGAGAGACTCTGTTTTGCACTATTAGGCCAGAGACGGGCTTGGGAGGTCCCTGTCCTGTCCCCTCTGGACAGGGAGAACCATTGTGTGTTATGCACCGGGGTCCCGGGAGACCTGGGTCTCATCTTAGAGCTGCCTGTGGCTACTGGACGTTGACAAGTCGTGTCTGATCCTTCCCCAGAAAAGGAAGGGCCTGGGTGACTGGACGGCAGCGGTGCTCTGTTGTGACTGTCCTCTTGGGCCATTGCGTGGAGGTGATCTCTCTAGCATTCTGCCTTTCTGTCCTCTTGACAGGGCTGTCCCTCAGCAGAGTCAGGCCACTCTTGAGGTGACCTTGAAGTTGATCCCAGGGCTTCCTAGCCTGGTCCTGAAGCTAACTGTTATGCTAACACAAAATCCCTTCTCTTTAGGGGTCTTCGGTGACCTCAGCTTTTAGGAATTCGTTCTTACCCTCTAGGGAGGGCATGGGTGGGCCAGGTGACTGAGCTTTTCATATGGATCCAGAAGGGCTGCCATCTGGGGCCCTGCCCTCTTCTATTCTAGAAGTGCCTGCTGGGGTGTGGCCAGGGCCCTGGGGAGAGAGTGGAGACGGCCTTGTTTGGGGCTGGTGAAGGTCCCTCTGCTCCAGCTCCAGGGCTGGGGGTGGGGTGCATGGGGGTGGCTTGGGAGGAGTCAGGAGAGCATCGCTGCCCACTGCAAGGTGGACCGTTCATAATTGGTCCTTTGTGTCAGCTCGGCTGCCCCAGGCCTGCTGTGAGGGAGGCAGCCTGCTGTGGGTAGGAGAAACCCCAGTCTGAGCCAGGGAGCCAGGGTTTCAGCCTGGAATCTGCCCAAGAGATGGGTGCCAATAGGCAGCCTTGTTTTTTACTTTGTTTACTCCCAGGACGCAGCTCTACCCCTTCGCTCCCTTGTGGCAGTTGAAAGAGATCAAATCATCCAATGTCCAAGCCAGAAGGGACCACCTATACTGTCACCTGACCCTCACCCCTTAGATGAAGGGACTGAGGTCCGTAGTGGTGACCAGACTTGTCCAAGGGACACTCTGCCATGACGTCATTGCTTGTGGGGCTGGTTTGGGTCAGGATTCTGTATTCCAGGCGCGTGTAAACCACCTTCAGGAGTCATCCTTGTGGGTGGGCTGCTGAACGCCTGTTGACAGACAGGCAGGCTGAGCCGATGTGCTCTGAAGGCAGGTGGAGCTGCTAGGTTCTGGCTGGTGTGTGGGTGGTCAAGTTCAGGTGAATTTCACACATGCTGGCGGCTGTGCCCTGCCAGGCTGGGGGTGGTGATGGGCAGGTGGGCCCTTTGCATGGCTGCCCCAGCACTCAGATGTTCCTGGGACTGGCTCCTCATTTGGCTGGTGAGGAGGGGAGCAGGGAATGAACCAGAGAGACGAGTGGTGGTGGTGCTGGTGGCACTAGTGGTCCTGGTCCTGGTCTTGGCAGCTAACACTCAACCACACTCCCAGCCACGCTCTGTGCTGAGTGCATTATTAATGGGTGATCATAACCACCCTGCGAAGTATAAGGTATATCACATTTTCATTTCAACCCTACCAAAGGCGTTGAGGATTATTGAGATTAAACGACTGGCCCCAGCCCACATAGCTCTGGAGCGGGGTTGTGGCCTCTGAACCCAGCTGCCTGCCCAGGACCCTCACTGCCCTGCCATCTCCTCTGGCCAGGACACTCCTGCTCAGGGGCGCGTCAGCCCTGCCTGGAGAAGCGAAGTCCCTCACTACAGGTGGAGCCGGGTCTCTATCCTTTCAAACACCTCTGTCCTCACACACATTCCTGAGGAACCAGAAAGGGTCGTCCCTCTGGGCGCTGACACTGCAGATCCCAGTGCTGCGCTGAGCGGCGAGGGTGGAGGGGCTCAGTGTCACCTCCCAGACACCTCTTTGCCTTCCTCCTCTTTTCTCACCTGCTCCCCTTCCCTCTTGCTCCACAGGGCACCCCAGGCACTGCCCACCCCCAAAGATGGCCTTGGGGTGAGGCTGTGTTGGGCTTTACCTCTGGGGGGGTGCTTTCCTCATCTTCCTGGGGGCAGGGGTGCTGGCCTTGTCTTGGTTGGGGCTACTTCTTGGCTGTGTCAAGATTGGGTGCTCCTGTGACCATGGTCGTGTCCCACCCTGTGACACAGCCACAGCAGTGTTTTTCCCCCTTCACTGCAAGCCCTGTGCCAGCTGTTTCACACACACACTCTTATTTCATCCCCACAGCAAGGTGGGATGTGTTAGTCCCAGCTACAAGTGAGGGAGGCAGAGCCCCGAGAAGCCCCAGAGTGCAATGAGGTTAGTATGTGGCAGACGGAGATTCACACCCAGGTCCGTGGGGCTGAAGTGCCTGCATCTGCTGACACCTAGAGTGAGCAGAAAGTGGCAGCTGGCTCAAAAACAATCCCCCAAACAAAAGAACAACAATGAAAAACTCCTAAACAACAGCAACAAACCAGCACTAGCCAGCCTGGCTGCAGCATCAGGGAGCCGTAGGCAGGGTGTCTCCCTGCTGGAGGAGTGCTGCTGGCCTCCTGAGAGAAGGGGCCTGGTGGAGGGCTCCCACAGGCCTGTGGTGCTTCTTCCTCATGATGTAGGGGCTGGGCAAAGCTCAGGCAAGGGCACATGCTAGGGTGAGGAGAGCTGGAAGCTGTTCTGAGCCTGTCCCTGAATCTGGCCTTGCTTCTGTGATTGCCTCTTTGCAAAGAGTTTCAGTGTCCATTGTCACATGGACCTATGAATAAATAATAATAATAATAATAATAATAATAATAATAATAATAATAATAAAGACTCTAAGACCTGTGCACACTAAATCTTCCCTTTTTTGGTTAAATCTTCACTTGAGGACATTTTTTTCATTGCTCCTGGAGAGAGAGGAATGGGGGCCGAAGAGAGAAAAACATTGATGTGAGAAACATCAATTGCTTGCTGTCTCGTATGTGCCCCGACCAGGAATCAAACCTGCGACCCTGTCTATAGGACAATGCTCCAACCAACTGAGCCACAACAGCCAGGGCTGCACACTAACTCTTCCGATGCTGTGTACCTGGCACTGTTTTTAGCTTTTTGCACATCAGTACTGGGACAAGGACTTTACGCGTACAGACCATATAATCCTCACAACAACCCTGTGAGGTGAGCACGAGTCGCCCCATTTTACAGGTTGGAAAACTGAGACCCAGAGCTGTTTAGTAATTGGTAAGTGGCAGAGCTAGTATTTGAATCCAAGGATTTCCAGTCAATAAGACCATGATTCCCTTGAGGTCAGGGGCCTCCATGTCACCTTTCTATCCCCAAAGCTGGCCTAGCACCTGATTGCCAGTGGGCTCTAGGAAAAGTTGTGACAATGGAACAAAGGGCATTTGGATCCTGCCCTTTGAAGGAAAGTTGCATAGCAACCTGGCATAGCTAACCCTGAGGCCCACCCTTTGCTTCCTGCAGCCACTTACTGGGGTTGCCCGGAGTGTAGAGAGGCTTCAAGGATGGGGGAATGGGCAGGGCTGGGAAGAAAAGCTCAGGAGGCACAGCGCCTGAAGCCCCTCACTAGCTCGTCATTCCTTTCAGGAGGTCATCATGGCCCAAGTGCCGTTAAGTGTTTAATTACCAGGGATAGGAGCAAATAATTTAGAATTTAATAAAGTAATCAGTTCCTGGGCGGGGGGATTTGTTTCTTATTTCTCTTTATTCACGATGCCTGGTGTGCGGTAGGCACTTCTGGAATGGTAGTGGCAGGAGTGCATGAATGAAAACACTGATGGGAAAAATTCAAGCACAGGGCAGAGAATAGTGTGGTGAATCCCTCTGTACCCATTACCCAGCTTCAACAACCAACAGCAGAACATGCCTGTCATATTTAGTCATCCGGGTTATTTTACGGTGAGATTAGCGTGCTGGTGTGAACAAGCGGAGATAAAATGGTACCACAGTACTGATAAAAACTCACCTCGTGTCTCCGCCTGTGCCCGCTGTGCCACGCATGACCTTGCGGGTGCTCACTGAAGGTTTGAACTGACTGCACCCACTGCCTGGCCAGGTGGCACTGCACCCCTACCCCAGGGTGGGCAGGAAGTTTCTGAAGGATGAGGTCAGCAGACATGAAATTATGCACTGGGCGGAAGGCAGTGCAGCCAGCGATAGTTCATCTGCTCAATCACAGTTACTGGGGATCATTTATTAAAAAATGACGTTTCCAATGTAAGACAAGGCACAGAGAGGGGAGGGGAGTTGGTGAAATGGGTGAAAAAGATGAAGGGATTAAGAACTACAGATTAGCAGTTGCAAAATAGTCATGGGGATGTGAAGTACAGCGTAGGGAATACGGTCAATGATATTGTGATAACTGTGTGTGGGGCCGGGTGGGTACTTGAAATATGAGGGGGTGGGAGCACTTTGTGAAATGTGCGATTACCGGACTACTGTGCTGCACACCTGAAACCAATTCAAACTAATATTGAATGTAATCTGTGCAATAAGAAAGTCCAGAGAATAGTAAAATAAATACCCATGCGCTTGCCCCCCAGATTTGATAAATAGTGAGCACTCACTCCTTGATCAGGGCCGGATGCGTGGTCCCTGCCTCTGAAGAGGCCAGCTAGGGAGAGATGCATGAACTGGCATTTCCCTGCCGTGGTCAAAGATGTCACAACCCGTAGAGTGAAGGGAGACAAGTAAGACTTCCTGGAGGAGGTGACGATGTGAGTTAGATTTAAGTCTGGAGTATGTAAGAGTGAGTCAGGCCCCCGGGAGTTGGTGGTGAAGGCTGGGGCAGGTGGGCCAGACGAAGAGTGACCAAAGACCTACCCCCTGAGAGACAGGGAGGGGCAGGAGAAGAATGCGAAGGAGTGGTTAGGGAGCAGCTGGAGACAAAGAGGCCTGGGGGCGGGTGACAGTGAGTATCTGGTGAGTCAGTGCAGGGACAACAAGCTCGGGCCATCTCCGGGGCAGCAGTGGGCCTGTCCCCAGCCCCGCTCAGTGCTGGCTGCACTGGACACCTGGAGGGGAGGGGATTAGAGACGGATACCATTCCATGTAGAGGGCAGGGACCGTGAGGGCCGTGTCGGCAGGACTGAAGGGACCTGGCCACCCTGCGGAGGAGGGGCTCTGCCGGACTTGCCATGTTGGTCGGCCCACAGGGAGAAGTGGGACTTGGTGGGAGTTGGGTGGGGATGGATTCCGGCGCAGAATTTCTCTTAGTCACACTTTCCAGAGAAGGAATGAACTGTCAGGTCATGAGTTTCCTGGTCATTTTTTTTTCCTTTTTCTGTATTGGATGTTTTATAAATAGATAACATCCTCTGCCTCATAACCTTTTAAAAATACTTAATTTTTTTACTTACCGTTGACAAACATACTATGTTAGTTTCAGGTGTGCAACGTAGTAATTATGACTTAGAAGGTGTGTTTCCTGTTTTGAATGGGGTCAGGTGGACTCAAGGTATTGAAGTCGGGGGTGGGAGAGGGGCTCTGCCTTGCCTGGCCCTGCTCACTCTGTGTCCTAAGGGTTGAGGCTGGGGGAGGGCAGGTTAGCGGCCCGTGGGCACAGGCCAAGGGTGCTCCCAGAAGGTGGCTGTGGAGGAGGTGCTGGCCCATCACCATGGGAACCATCTCTGCTGTGGGTTTCGTTTGGAGGATGCCCTGGAAGGCAGTGAGCTCACTCTGCTTTCCAGGTGATGAGTCAGCCCGCCTCTGAGTCCTGCTTGCTCTCTAGGACCAAGCAGGGAGTTGAGCAGCAGACCCTGCCTCTGCCCCTTCTCTGACCACTGTCCTCTGCCCCGTGTGGACTGTTGTCATGAGAGAGGAGATGGAGGCAGTAGAGGCAGCAGCCAGCCTCTCTGGCAGCCCTGGGGATCCTGACTCCACGGGAGGCAGGAGGAAGGGAGCCTTTAGTGCAGATGACCGAACTTTGGCCCCTAGCAGGACTGAACCATCCTATCTGTAGGCCACTCCGCTCATGTGGCTGGGCACCAGCTACAGCTCTCCTGGGCCTTGCAGCCCTGTGACCTGGATAGATGCCGAGGATGTGATTTCAGGTGTGCTGAGGGTTTGGAGAAGGGCAGGCTGTTTGTGAATGTCTGTTGGTCAGGTGTAGGGGTAGTTTCTGGGGCGCATGAGGAAAGCTTCTTTGCCAATCAAGTCCTAGGCATCTGGAGGTCAGGGGTTATGGCTCCTGGCACCTGCCCCCACACCCCGGGAGCCAGGTGTCTGGGGGTTGGCAGGAATCTCAAAATAGCTGTGATTTCAGAACACCAGGCCTCTTCCCCCTTAAAAAATGCAGACCGTCACCTACTGGGTTCCAGTCCCTGTGGGTCCAGAACAGGGTTTGTAGCCTGTCTCCTCCCTCCCAGTGTGGAAGTCTGGGGGGACACTAGACAGGTCAGGGAGCTGCTTTTCCAGCTCCTGCTTGCCTTGCCCGTGTCAGAAGCAGAGGCTTCTGCTTCTGTTTGAGAACATAAACAACTTCAGGGGGGAAGATTGGCCATTTTAACCCTTTTACCCAAATGCAAGTACTTATTCAGAAACTTATTTTTGTTTTTATCCTCATGCTTGCATCACTTCAGTAGTCATAATCAAAGTGTGTATACACTGGAGTCCTGATCTTTTATTTCCCCACTTGGCATTTTATTGAAGGCATTTTTTTCTTTTCTTTTTAAAGATTTTATTCATTCATTTTTAGACAGAGGGGAAGGGAGGGAGAAACAGAGGAAGAGAAACATTAATGTGTGGTTGCCTCTTGTTTGACCCCCATTGAGGACCTGGCCTGCAACCCAGGCATGTCCCCTGACTGGGAATTGAACCAGCAACCCTTTGGTTCTCAGGCTGGCACTCAGTCCACTGAGCCACACCAGCCAAGGTGAAGGCATTTTTTTCTTACATAGCCACACAGCCTTTATATTCCTTCTTGGGAGAAAGTAAAATCCAAGTAAAGAGATAGTTTCATGGATATGTATTTATTTGTACTTCCCTGACTCTTTCCAAAAAGCAGTTGAGGAGAACACATGAAAAGGCTCGTGTGTAGCAGAAGATCCAGAGCTATGTCAGGGTTGGGTGAGGTAACTGAGAAAACAATGTTAAAGATATTTATTTTTGTAAGTCAGCAGTGACCCTTGTTCCGAGCTCCCTGGCAGCCAAAACAAAAGGGGAGATCAGAATGTCATAGGTTTATTCCCTGAGAGAAGGAAGTATATCAGTTCATGGGAAAGAGGCACTGTGTAAGCACTGAGCGCCGCCGCGGAGGGCTTGTCCCATGTGGGAGGGCTGAGTGGTGGCTGACGCTGTCAGGGTTCCTGTCCCGGGGCCCACGGAGACCATTGTTGTACAATGGTCCTTAAATCAACCAACCCCCAGTGGAGCTGGAGGCATGGTGTGAAATTGCACTTGTGGGAGCTGATGAAAGAAATCTTGTTCTCCTGCCCTGGCTGGCGTGGCTCAGTGGATTGAGCGTGGGCTGCGAACCAAAGCATCGCAGGTTCGATTCCCAGTCAGGGCACATGCCTGGGTGGTAGGCCACGGCCCCCAGCAACTGCACATTGATGTTTCTCTCTCTCTCTCCCTTCCCTCTCTAAAAATAAATAAATAAAATCTTTTTAAAAAATCTTAAAAAAATAGAGTTTGGGAATGGTTATTTAAAAAAAGAAAAAAAAAAGAAATCTTGTTCTCCTGTTTCTAGAGGTTCAGCCTCATGAACGAGGCCCCGGTCCGTGGAGATGCTTGATGGCGTTTCCCGGAGATGCCCCTGCGCTGGTCAGATGGAGCCGGAGAGCAGGCCGTGCCCGTGCATCCCAGGCTGGTGTTCAGGGGCTCTCCCAGGCCTCCGCGGAGAAGAGGACTGTTTGCATGGATGCGGGGCACATGAGGGCAGTGCCCCAGCTGGTCTTTTGTTAGGAAAATGAGAGTTCTGTGCGTTTGGCCCATTGCACCTTTTCAGAAGAAAGGCCATGGAGGCCAGTGCTGCCTCCTAGGAGCCCTCTTAGTTCTGCTCTGTGTCTCAGCAGGGGGGTCCTGGCCTCAGGCCTCCTCTGCAGAGCAGCAAGGAGGCCCTTCGGGAAGGAAGCACTGGGCCCGCTGGGGTTTGGCCTGGGGATGGCGCTCTCCCTGTGCTGCCTCACCCCTCAGCCAGGGCACATGCGCTCTCTTAATTCTCCCGTTCTTGGGCGTTTTCACAGTTTCCGGTTTGGGGCTATCATAGGGAACTCCTTTATAAATATTCCTTTGCTACGGACATCTTCTTGCCTTTTAGGATAATATCTACAAGCTAAGTGGTCAAAGGAGAATGATCATTTTATGTGTCCTTTTACCTATCAATCAGTTCTCTTTACAAGACGGACTAGCTTCATGGGCCTCCAGCAGCACCCACCTATTTTTCCTTACTAGTTAAAAAGAACAGTAGTACTTATTGTGGGAAGTTTGGAAACTATAGCCAAGGACGAAGAAGAAAATAAGATGACCCGCAGTTGTGCCGCCCTGGGAGCGAGGGCGTGTTGGGCGGGTGGGCGTGGCTGCTGCAGTGGCCCCGCCTCTTGTCAGGTGGGGTTTGGGCCCTGCAGGCCCCCCGGGTGCCCCCTACCTGGTAGAGGGGCACCTGATTTTCCATGGACCCAAAATATCCTCTCCGCCCCTGGCCTGTCTGACTGTGGGCTTAACGTTTCTAAGGTTCTGAAAGCCTCGTTCACATTTTAATAGAGCGCTCAGTGCATAGAAGGTGGTTCCCATACAGTCAGGATGTAAGTGGTTGGCAGGAAAATGTGAAATTAGTGTCAGCCTCTGGCAACTTAGCAGACTGAAGGGGCATGAGCTCTGGCCTGCCAGCGGCATGGGAGAGGTGGTCAAATGTGGGATCCGTGACTGAGGAGATTTTGCTCAGTCCTGGCTCCCGACCATGTTCCCCAAGTTCCTGTCCATCTGTGAGGTTTGTCAGAAGAGCCAGGGGCTTTGGTAGAATTGAAAGGAAGTGGGAGAGTCATAAACGGGAACCCAGACCTGCCCTCTCTGCCCCCGGCTTTCACTTCCCTATGTCACTTCTCTCCACCAGACCTTCCACGGCCCAGGTGATGCTGTCCTCCACCCCCCAGCTCAGGAGGAAGCCCCCAGGTGCTGGAGACCGCTTCCTGTGCTTGGCTGCCCTCTTGTTGAACTCTTGACTGGGGCACTGGTTCTGGGCCCGGGGGTGCTGGCACCCCTAGCCCATGGTGTTTCTTCTGTCACTGGGCAGCTGCACTGTCACCTGAGCAGTTAAGTGCCTGATTGCATTTCGCAGCTGCTGGGATGGGAAGATGTTGGGCTGTAGAGACCGAGGTGCCCATCCCCAGGGACCGGCTGAGGATTTCTTAGGTGGCTTCAAATGCCAAAATGAGTGAGTACATTGGGACTGTTTGGTGCTGTGCCCACGGTAGTGACACATCTGGATGTTTGTGTCATTTTCAGTGTGTAGGAGGTGATGCTCCCAAGCTTCCTTTCTCCCGAGACTCTGGCCCTCCCTTGGAGTTGGCTGGGTTTGGGCAGGACTGCAGCTGGCGGTCCATGGGTGTTTCCTGGGGGAGGAAGAGATGATACTCAAGTGATGGTATCTTAGGGTTACCCCTGCCCGTGTGTGGAACTCTTAGGCTGTCTTGGAGGTGCACCTAGAGGATGTGTGCTGTCCCTAGTGCTGAGTATTGTAGGGCCAGCCCGTCTGACATGGTTGGGGACAGTTTTCCAATGTCTAGGGTCTGTGGATGATCAGAACTTTGAGGCCATTGAATTCACCAGAGAAGATCTGGGTGTTGGGACATTTTTTGG
The DNA here is from genome assembly GCA_004024845.1 of Tonatia bakeri. Taxonomy (NCBI): domain Eukaryota; kingdom Metazoa; phylum Chordata; class Mammalia; order Chiroptera; family Phyllostomidae; genus Tonatia; species Tonatia bakeri. The sequence continues at coordinate 2,350 of PVIA01010273.1, read as the reverse complement.
GGGGTAGGGAAGGCGGAAGCCACTGGAATGTCTCAGCTGCTGTTCTGGTTGTTTGGGTAACAGCTTCCTCTTGGTCCCAGCTTGTGGCCATGTGGACAGGCTGGGGTTGATTTGTTCTGTCTGGTTTGTGAGACATTCGACCCTCTTTACCTCTGCCTGCTCGGAAAACCACGATGGACTCTAAAGGCTGGTCCAGTTAAGGTTCATGGTGGTTGGGATGGAGGGAGGGACTCCTGAGAAGACAATGATTCTGCTTTGCTCTGTGAAGAAGAGGTTGGTTCCTTTGCTATAGGAGTAGGTGCAGGACTGCACCTGATTAAATGGCCACCTGCTCCAGGTGACCACGACTTTTCTGTAGGTATTCCGGCTCCCATGGGTGTGTTTGCCTGCTAACACCCAAGTAGGGAGTTCACTCCAAGGCCGTATCACCTGAGAGTTGGTCTGTGGCCCACCTAGGGTTCATGTACAAGCTGTAGCGCCCTGGGCCTTGCCCAGACTTGCCAAACCAAATGCTCTGAGTTCATGTCCAGCAAGCTCCCTACTTAATTTTTTTTTAAGGTTTTATATATTTATTTTCAGAGAGAGGGGAAGGGAGGGAGAAAGAGAGGGACAAAAACATTGATCAGTTGCCTCTCACACATCCCCAACTAGGGACCTGGCCAGCAACGTAGGCATGTGCCCTGACCAGGAATCGAGCTGGTGACCTTTCAGTTTGCAGGCCGATGCTCAATCACCTGACCCAGTCAAGGCTCCCTCCTTAGTTTTTGAAGGGTTACCTGGGGAATATTGTTGCTTCGGTATGAACGGTAGGAGTTCAGCTGAGCAAAGTCAACTCCTTCATTCACTCATTCTTCCTCCAGGACATGCTGATGACGTTTTGTCTCCTCGTAGACTTGGACCGTAATTTACTAGCCACCCTGCCAGATGTGAACCAAGTATCTGTTCTGGACCCCAAGTCCCCATTACTTAAAGGGAAAGAAAGTCTGTCCTTCTTTGACTGTAAATTCTTTTCTGACTTTGGAGCAGGCGGACTACTTGGAAGCAATAGTACACTGATGCTGGTGGAGGCCGTGCCTACTCCTCCTGGGCGCTCCGAGGGGCCTGCTCACTGGGCCCTCCCGCCACCGAGCACAAACATCTGTGTCCTTCAGTGACCTGCCCGCTCTGTTGTTTTGTTTCCTGTGGAGAGAGGGCTTTTCAACATTCTGTATCCTGCCTCACCCTGCTCCCCTGCCTGTCCTACCTTAGTGACCTCTGATTCGCTGGTCCCAGTTGAGCCAAATTCTGACTGTGAGCTCTTGTCTGGTTTCTAGCCGTCATCCAGACAGTGTGACAGCAGGGGCTTGAGTTGGCTCTAGGCTGCGTGAATGCCTTCCCATTGCCATTGTCATGACATGAGTATTGAGCCTGGGGTCCGCCAGCAGCAGTAGGTGTGACTGGCACTGACTCAGACTGTTTCCCGGAGGCAGGGCCCAGGCAGCGGGAAGCTGGGAGGGGCTTGCAGGACTCAGTTTAACAGATTCCCCAATGATTTGCTCCCCTGCAGTTCATTTTGGGGGTTCTAGGTCAAGAACCCTCTGGCTGTTCTTCCTTGCCTAGTGGCAGTTCCTCAGGGGAGATGTGGCGCTATGGGGGCCTCAGTGGAGGGGGGATCAGGGATCTCAGAAATGGCGGGATTGAGTTTGGAAGGTAAGGCATCAGGGGAGCCCCATGTCCACTGACATCAGAGTGGACCAAGCTTGCAGGATGAGTCTAGAGGAGGTGGGACTTGGACTTGAGGTTTAAAGGAAAGGATCCCTGAGTGCTTAACCTGGAGGCCTAGAGAAGAGGTAATCCTCCAGTCGATACACCTTTACTGAGAAACTATTTTGAAAAGGAATAAGGAACTCCTAGCAGGCTCGGTTTCTAGTTGGACCAGCGGACCTGCTGCTGTCCGAAGCGTTGAGCTTTGGTGCAGCCTGTGGTGAGGGTCGTGGCTTGTTTTACGTCATAGAAGCTTTGGAAGCATTCATGTCCTTCTCCTGGTAGTTCCACCCCAGGGCTGTGTCCTAAGGAAACCTACCCAACTGAAACCAAGAAATGCTTAAGAATAGCCTCTCTTTTTATTCATACACTGAAGAAAGTAGGAGAATACGAGGTAGTACATGCATTATAATTGGTTGCACCTGTAAAACCATTGCGATCAGGAAGGGAATATGCAAAAATGAAAATAGTGGTGTTAAGGTTGTAGGATTAAATACTTTTTAAGAAAAATAGTATTCAAAAAACTATGGTACATTTACACAATGGAATTCTATGCAGCAGAAAGAAAGGAGCTCCTGCCCTTTGCAACAGCATGGATGGAACTGGA
>PVIA01010272.1:16596-53178 GCA_004024845.1 Tonatia bakeri | reverse complement strand
GGACTCAATTTTTTAAAATTATTTTGGCTTTATTTTAATTTTTATTTCCGTATTTGTAATATATTTTTTCCCTGAGTTTTACTAAGATATAATTGACACATAACACTGTATTAGTTTAAGGTGTACCACATTGTGATTTAATTACACTTTTGAATACCACCCTGCATATATATGAATGGGGGCAGGTAGATGAGGGGCCCATGAGAGGCAGAGACTTCAAATAGTATGTGCTAATATTTCAATAAAGATCAATGCTTTATTTTATTTGGTTAACTGCGTCTAAGCTATACCAGTCTTTACTTGATATTATTTTTTTACGATTGTATTTATTTATTTTTAGAGAAAAGGGAAGGGAGGGAGAAAGAGGGGAAGAGAAACATCAATGTGTGGTTGCCTCCCCTGTGTCCCACACTGGGGACCTGGCCCACAACCCAGGCATGTGCCCCAACTGAGAATCGAACCGGCAACCCCTTGGTTCACAGGCCCGCACTCAATCTGCTGAGCTATGCCAGCCAGGGCTTTACTTGATATTCTATTTAAAGACACTTTAAATGTTCCCATATTCCATGAAACTCTTTTTTAAGTGAAGTCACAAAAGCTCCTAGTCAACAGGAAGAAGTCTCACACGGCCTCCCCGAAAGGGCTCAGGTGCACGATGATCCCACCCCCTCCCAGATACTTCAGAAATCCTCTGACGTGTGGCATCGCCCGGCGCACTGCTGGACAAGCACCCCACACACCCTTCCTCACGCTCCATGCCCAGTGACTGTGCCTGAAATCCTCTGGGGAAAACAGGCTTCTGAAAGTCGTGAGATTCAGATTCCAAGGATGGCCATCAAGGGGCCAATGTGTAACCATGGATCAGTGGCTTATCCTGTACCAACGTATAAGCTTCCCCACCAGTACAGTGGGCGGGCAGTCCCTGCTCCCCAGGCTGTTCGAGAGCCGGCAGAGGACCCAGGGAGGCAGAAGCAGACTCAATCAGAGGGACGAAAACCCCACGTGAAGGCCAGGGCTCGTGAAGATGGCGAGATGAGTGAGCCCAAGGAAGGCCCCCGAGACGGCGACATCTGCCCTCCGTCTTCTCTCATCGAAACAGAGTTCAGGCCCCAGAATTTAAGCAGATGTGGGGGAGTGGTTCTCCATTTAACCGCAGCCTTCCCGAACTTCCAGCACAGCACCCCAGTTCAGCTTTAAATCAAATGCCTGTCCAGAGCCGTTTGAGTCAGGAGAGGAATAAACTGCCTGGACAGGCTAGTAATTGGGGAGAAAACACTTTCTCCTTCCTCGGCTAGAAGTGACAAATGAATAGGGGAGTGTAAAGGTTCTGACCTGCATCAGAAAATTAAGAGTTCCTCTCTCATTGAGAGCTGGAGGGGAAAGGACCCAAAATTCTTCTCACCTTGGCACGGAGCCACGTCAGGAGCTAAGTGTTGAGACAGAGTGTGCCAAAGTAGATCAGGCAACAGGAGGGAAAGCATGTGTGTGTGTGGTGAGAAGTCAGGTTGGAGAATGTTTGGTGCACCACATCTCTACCAAGCTCCCATCCCCCTAGATGTGGAACCCAGTGAAATGTCCCCTTTTTACAAAGCCCAGGGCTTCCGCTGACAGCAGTAAATGGATGTCTCTGAAGGAACACCACCCTGAACCCAAACGAACATGAAGCTCTCAGCCCCTCAAGGACAGATACATGTCTCGTGTACACCCATCCCCACCATCTGCCTTTTCTCCCCACTGCCCCAGGACCAGAGGATTGCCAGTAGGCTAAGGGCACAGTTGGTTTATGGTAGCTAATCTTGCAGATTTGGATACATAGAACACATCGATATTTTTGAGTTACAGAGCAGTCATCAGCTGCTTGTTCAAAAATCAACTTAGACTTCATTGTCAAGGACTTATGGCAGACATGAGAAAGCTCCTTCCATCAACAAGTGCCTTTGAGAGCCAAAGAGTTATGTAAGAAGCAACCTGCATCTGCCTCTGCAGAGCATGACACAGCAGGCTCCCTCCAAAGCAGCCAGGGGGACCTAGTCGCATCCTTCTCAGATCCCTGGACCCAGCCAGGCTACGACACACACTCACACACACACACACACACACACACACACACACACACGGGTGCCTGTGCCTGAACTCACACACCCACATTCCTCAAGCTGCTTCAATCACAAAGGTTTGGAGAGTATTTTAAAAGCAAAGGTATAGACTGTTTTTTCTCAGCTGCATTAATTGAACATTGCACCTCCCACCTCTGCAGCAGAGTAACACTGATAGAAATGCTTTGTGTGTGACCTGGCCCAGAGAGCAGAGGTTCCGTCCCTGGCTGGCCCTGTTCGCTCTTCTGAACAGCGGGGCTGCACGCACAGCGGGAAGGGGGGGCTCTGGTTTTGTGGCCTCATATCACCAACCCCATGGAGACCAGGAGACATTTTTACATAAGCTACTAAAATAAGGTTTTCCACTTAAAGCAAACAAATTCATGTCTAAACTCAGTGAACTGGAGGTAAGAGAGATACTGACCTTAAGACAACTCCTCTGGGCTAAACATGAGCTACTTAAGGCATCAGTGATGCTCAGAAAGGGCTGTCTGAGAATTAGTGAAGATGTCCCTTCCATCTCCCCACTGAGTTCTGTCCTCTGGACGCCTGTCTGTCCCCTTCCTGCTCCTCTAGGACCCACTGCAGTAAGACGGTCACTGCAGCAGGTCCAGCCCATCGAGGCACAGAGGGACAATGGTGGCTACCCCCCAAAAAGGGTCACCTTTTTGTTAAACCTGGAGATCTAGACACTGAGCCGAAATGCTCTCCATCCCCTACAGACAGGCCCCCTTGCTCACCCCACCACACCTGCTCCTGTGGCCGAGGGCAGAGAACAGGGACCACCAGCCTGCCCAACTCCTGGCTCGCTCACCAGCAGCTACACGTTCAGGTCAACAATCCCTTATCTGAAACCTGTGGATTTTCAGAATCCAAGTTTTGCTTTAGATTTTAGAAAACTAATATGACACCCCAACAGAGTCTGAGGAAGCATCCAATGAGCTCATTAATACATTTTTGTATCAAAGCATGAATATTCATACTAATCTTCTGGTTATAAAAAAAAAAAAAAACCCAGACTCCTCAAGGGTGGGGAACATGGCACCATCTGGTTTACTTTCTTCCAGAAGGTACATAAACTCAATCACTCAGGGACAAAGACAAAGACCAGGCAAATGGGACAACTGCCAACCCCAGTCTGCATGCCCTGACTCAGAGGCCACGGGGCTGGCCAGCAGAGACAGCACCAGGCCGATCTGCAGAAAATGCCAAGTTGAGCTCCCGTGGCTCAGAAGCCAGACAGAAATAATCACAGAGCTCGCCACACTCGGAGGATCAGTCCCTGGGACTCCGGCACCTGGAGAATCAGGCACCTGGCTGCAAGGGGGACACAACATAGATCTGGTCGCAGACCCAAGTGGGACCCACACTGTAGCAGCAGAGCCCTGAGCCCATGTAACTGATGTCAGTGCCACGGGGCGCACGGCAAATGGCAGTGAGCTTCCTGCTCTGAGAAGCAGAAAGGACACTATACAGCTGGTGTCCTTCTCTCCGCCCTTTAAATGTCAGCCCCACAGGCTCCACCTCCCAGCCCGCTCCTTCTCACCCTGTGTGCACTACCTGTCCACTTGTGTCCACTCCCGTGGCCATGCCTGCCACCTTTATGCCCTCGACCCTCACACCTTGGTCACTTCTCCTGCCCTCTTCCCTATTCCAACTTACATTTTCAACTGCCTCTGGGGCACCTCCAGCTGGTTGCCTCAGGTACCTTTTCCCTCTGAGCCAGGCCACTAATACCTGTGCTCTTTCCCACTTCCCCCTACCCTGCACATAGCTGGGTTATGTGACTGGGTCTGGCCAATGGAATGTGAGTGGAAATGCTGTGTACCACCCTGCAGGGCATTTAGTTCCTGTGCACCATCCCCATGTCTCTTCCCCTCCATGATGCCTGGACACAGCAGTGGGTAATCAAAAGGGAAACCTCCTAGGTCCGGGAGTCACTGCTTAGAAAAAGCCACTGTGACACACTGAATTGTGAGAAGAAAAAACTTCTATGGGGAAAAATTACTGCGAGTTTGGAATTATCTGACACAGCAGCGAATGTTAAATAACCCATGTACCTGCCTTCTCAAGTTCCTACTTATTGTGCTCGAAACTCCAACTCAAATGCCACCTCACCTCCTCCGGGAAGTTCAACTTTGTGGGAAGGTCAGCCACTCCATCCTTGGACCTCTGGCTGCTTACTCCAGTGTCTGGCACAGCAGTTACCTGACCCTATCGACACACTTCTGTTTGGGTCTCACACTGGCGTGTGCTTCTTATCCTACCCCCATCTTCTCAGTGCCTTTCCAATCACAAACACCTAGTCTGCTTGATTCACCGAAGCACAAAGCAGAGCCTTCGTGCTCATGCAACTGGTAAAGTGCGAGTCCACCTGTTCCCCTGAGCCTCAGCATTCTCAGTGTTGTGCTTGGTGCTATGGATGGTAGGAGGCAGGATAAGTAAGACACTGTCACCCACCCCTAGGAGCATTTTTTATCTTTAGATGCTCTGTACCCCATTATCTCCCATCTTTATTAAAGCACAGCTTCCACCCCAAAAGTACAGTCTTTGCAGGAACCACCAGGAAGCAAGATCAAAGAGGGGTATTGCAGTGAGGAGATGAAAGCAGAATGGGGTGTGCTCTCGGGCCCTAGGTGCCTGGCTCAGCCAAGCCTGCCACCATGTGGACATGACAGCCTAGTCGTGCAGCGTCACGCCACCACTGCTTGGCAACGCTTCCCAAACCATCACTGGCCAGGGAAACAGAACACAGGCAATTGGCTAACATAGTGTGGGCTGTGAGTGCTTTGCTTTCTCCCAGTTCTCTGAAGGACATGATGCAACTCTTAGTCTAGTCCCAGGGAAATGGTGACCTTAAATAAATGATGATCAATTATTAATGCAATGTTTTCACAATAATTCCCACCAACTAGCACTTCACTTGCTACAGGTATGGCTTTGCTATGGACGATGGGATTAGCCATTTAGTGTACATTAAACGTGCAGTCAGCTGGCCACACTGGTATCCCAGTGCTCAGATCAAATCATGCCCCCCAAAGAGTCATGGCAAACCCTAGTGCCACACCCACAGCTTCAGCAGAGCACAGTGGGGCTTCTGGGACATAATCCTCGCAGGACTTTCAGAGTGGTAAATGGAACAAGGTTAGGCTCTGCAGTGTACTAGAGGCTGGGACCTATAGACAGGCAGTAAGATTGGGAACAAATGAAAAAAATGGAAGGGTAACTTTGAAGAATGGAATGGCAGAGCTTGGGAGACCTGGTACAGCAAGAACCTTTTGATGTTAAGTATCACATGGTGTAGAAAAGAGGTACATCACAACTCAGGGAACTGTTCCGGGCTGGTATTTCTGTAGGTCACATACCATAAACAGAACAACAAAGCCCCCCTGCTGCGCATCCAAGTTTCCAGGTGCGCCCGAGGAAAACAAGAAGCTGGCTGAAAACAGCATTGCCCGGCAACTGACCTTGTATGAAGATCCTGTTCCAGTAGATCTTCCCCACTTGGCTGCCCCCAAGAAACACCAGGTTGGACAGGATCAGCATGGAGGTGGAACACGAGGCGAGGGCCGCGTGGAATCGCCGGCGAGCCTGTGGGGAGAGGAACTGCACCTGTGGGCCAAAGGCAAGAGTGCATCTCATCACACGTGTGGAAAAGTGAAACTGGGACATCACGTCACCCAGCTCTCGACAGTCATTGGCCCAGGATGCCTCCCCCCCAGCCTGAACTGCTATTTGAATTAAAATTGTTTTCTAAACAGGTATCAACACTTCTAGCCCACAACAGGCTCATTCTGGTCCAAGGAAAGAAGAGCCACACCCCCAAGTTGTTACTTCCTCTGACCAAAACGAGCTTCCCTCGGTCACGTGTAACACAAGATCTGAAGCTGGCTAAGATTTAGCTGGAATGTCTCTACATGTTTCCTGCATGCGAATCTACAGGTACAAGAACCGTTTAAACTGCTCTCCATGATAACAAGCACAACTCCATGTAACACGGTCAAGATCCAGGCGATCTCCTGGGCCAGCTTACTTGACCCTGGAAGCCACCCCATAACTCGGCCCCACTGTTAGGAGGAATCCCATGAGGAGGGTGCAGGAGAGGGGGACAAGCCGGCTCCATTCCTGGAATCCGAGCTCAGGGTACACGCCCCCCTGAGAGCGAGCCTGCAGCAGCGTCAGCAGCTGGCGGCTCATCGCAGCGCCTGACATGCGCGGGAGCTGGGGAGATGTTTCCCAGTGCTGACGGTAAAGAATTCTGCTCATCTGCCAAGCCGAGGTCTTCACTGCACTTCTTCCTCACCTTTTAACATCTTCTTGAGGATGTCATAAAGTCAACAAAGGCTTTATTTCCCGGCGTTGACCATTCCGGTGGCCCTCTCGAGTGAGGTCACAGGGCTGTGTCTGCAGTGCATGAGCCCCATGACGAAATCACAGGGACTGTCCTTTGCGACTGTGCATTTAGAATGAGAACCAGGTACAGTGCAACAGCCAGACACACATGGCTTCTGACAAATGCCTCAGCCTAATCCAAAGACATAGGAAAGAGAGGAAGTAAAGGTCCAGACACGGGTCCTGAATATTCTTGGGAAACCTGCACGTCTCTGGGGCGGTCACCTGCATCCTGATTTCAACTGTGCTCCAACTACAACCAGAATTCTGAATTAGCTGGATTCATGGCAGGCCAAAAGGACTAAGCTAGAGTTGACTCTCCAGAAGGTGGCTTATTTACTTCTGGGGACCCTGCTGTGGATCACCTATGGCCATTGTGTGAGCCTTGGTCAGGGTCCTCTGAAAAATCAGAAGAAGTGAATTCCTGACACTGCCCCTTTTCTCTCCTGCTAGTCCCAGCACCTGTTCTGTATGCGCAGACATGGCTGCTACCATATATCCCCCATCCACGGCTCTCTCCTCCAGTATCACCTTGAAGCACGGCTTCACTGCCACCAGATGTGAATGAGGCCTTCTCATGCATAAGGTGTGCAGTGGGAACTGACTGAGCTGTCTGTCTGGACATGATTGTTCTGGAAAGCTCTTCAGTGATGCTGACATGTCCCACACCAGACAAGAGGACCTCCAGTCTCCCTCCCTGTTCTAAGAGGCCACCAGGGGATGCTGTCAAACAAGACCAGATGATAGATAATGACTCAGATAAAACTGGTAATGAAAGTGGAATGGGGACAGCTCCGTGCTCTTCACCTCTGAGAATAAGGGGACATTCATCTACCAGTTTCTGCATTTTAGAACAGAGGAAGTTACTTTCTGGGCATTGCTAACTCAATTAGCAATAGCTGGGGAGGTGGGATGAGAGGAAGCAGAAAGATAGCAGGAAAAAGTTCCTAATAATAAATCAAGAAAACATGACTTGTCTTAATTGACATAAATGTGTCCAAGTGATTCTCTCTAGGTAGAGGGACATTGACAACATGTTTGATTTCTAAGGGACCCAGTGAGCCAGATACTCTGTCATTCTGTTCTAACTCCATTAGTGTCCCCCAACCTGACATCCTGTTTGGGAAATTCCAAGGCCCCATGTGATTTTTCTCTCATTAATGTCAGTTACAGAGGGTGCACATAGCTCGGTTAAGCCAAAGTGATTCTTCTTTCATGGAAAATAATTACAATGATTAAATAATCAATATTTAATTGAGAGATATGGAGACAGGAGAACATTCTTTGCATTGGGTTGCTCAGCAGGGCTGCTGTGCCAGGTTACCTGGTACAGGGCTGAGGGTCAAGGGCAGAGCAAGGGAGGAGGCGAGGGAGAGCAGTGCTGGAGGCACAGGGTTCTCTGCTCCAGCACCCGAGGTCCTGGCTCCTATAGGCCTTCCGTTAATTCTCTGATTACCCCAATATCTCTCTCAACTACATCAGTCAATAAATTCCTTTTTCTGTTTAGGGTAAAAAAAAAAGTCAAAATCCTAGCAAATGTAAAGGAGCGTCATCTCAGAGATAGGAGGGGTGACATCTAAAATCTGAAATAACTGACTACCATTCAATTTTTAGGGAGAGTTACTTTAAAAAAAATAAGTAACAATGTTAAAGACAGAGGCTATTGGACTTAATACTCTAGAAAGACTTAAAAGTAGAAATCAAGATGTTCATAGGCAGTTCTTGATAATTTGCTAGGGGAAGTGGGTAGGAGACAAAATAGATGATTATAAAGAAAACCCAACCTAGGTGCCCATCAGTTAATGAATGGATCGAAAAACTGTGGTACATTTACACAGTGGAATTCTATGCAGCAGAAAGAAAGAAGGAGCCCCTAGCCTTTGTGACAGCATGGATGGAGCTGGAGAGCATTATGCTAAGCGAAATAAGCCAGGTGGTAAAAGACAAATACCATATGATCTTACCTTTAAGTGGAATCCAGTCAACAAAACATACAAGCGAGCAAAATATAACCAGACACATTGAAATAAAGAACAAACTGAGAGTAACTGGAGGGGAGTTAGGCAGGAATAATGGAGGGGAAGTGGAGAAAGGTTTTCAGGAACAACTATAAAGGACACGTAGACAAAATCAAGGTGGGGGTTGGGATCAGGGGAGGGAGGGAGGAATGGCTGGGGTCGGGGAGACTTGTGGGGGGAAATGCAGACAACTGCACTTGAACAAACATTTTTAAAAAAGGAAAAAAGAAAATCCCAAACCCTAATTTTAACTAAGAGCCCTTATAGGGAACCACTTCGTACGTTGTGGAAATGTAGCTCAGTACTCACACGGAAAACCAGTGGGGAGCGAGTGGCATGCAGGGCCATGCCCACAGAGAGGTTCTCCTGTGGGGAACCAGGCCTACATTGTACCTAGGCTGCTATAAGACTTGTTTTTGCTAAAACTCCCTCACCCTGAATTGAGGCAGCAAGTGCTTACTGTAACTTCCTAAAGTCAGTGCTAAACCTCCCAAGTATGGAGTGTGACCAGTTCAACCACTTTTCCCCCTGATCTGCAACATCCTTCTCTTTGAAGTAATTAGCAGCATTCTTTCCTTTGTTATCTGTAAAAGGTAATCCCCTTCAGTGAACCTGTGCATAGTAAATGAGGACTACTCTCCATGTAATGTACCCAGAGAAGCAATAAAAACCTGTCCAGGCAGGGACTGGGGGCCTCTGGCCCTCTCACTCACTCTCTATCTCTCAGAGAGCGGCCATGCCGTCCCTTTTTCTCCACAGGACTTCTGTTGTCTGTGTGTATTTGTCCTCTAGCAGCCACAACATACACGGATCCTGCAGGCCAGGATCCGCCACAAGCCCTGTCCTCTGAACTGACAAAACTGGCCTTGCCAATGAGTAGTGTACTTGACAGAGCACTGCCTCCCTTCATTGTGAGTCAGCGGCAGAGCAGAAGGATGGGCCACAAGGCAGGAAAAAGAGTACCGGTCTGGGTAGTCCACAGGAGGGTGATAAAGAACAGCAAAGGGGACGTTAAGTCTCGGCTGCAACCATCTCTCCACTTCAGACTCCCTGGACACACGGCAGACAGGAAGACGTTTGACGTTAGGGATTCCTTCTCTCTGCCTTGGGAACCATCTGGTCTCAGTCATTGGTTCACACAAACTCTGGAGCAGTGATTTTCAACCATTTTCCACCTCATGGAGCACATAAAGTAAATACTAAAATTCTGTGCCACACCAAAAAAAATTTTCTTTGCTGATCTAACAAAAAATAGGTATGATTTTGGTTGATTTACAAAAAAATAATAATAATAACCCTTTTGACTCCAAAATGACATTTTAAAAAATTAGGTGATTGTATTTGTATATAAGGATTTCTGGTACCAAGTATTAACCAATCAGATGCTATCTTGTTATGTGACATGACCAGTAAGATGCAACTCTATTGTATGACTTATATATTTATGGTTCAATGCAGGGCATTCTCACCGGATGGCTATTGTTGTGTTGGCTGTTGTCATTTTTTTACTTGACAATCTAAGGGAAAAGAAATCAGTGCCCCTACTAAATAGTCAGGCATGGTATGTATTAAAAATTCTTGCGGCACACTGACTAAAAATCACTACTGTAGAGAGAAGTTCCATACTTAGGAGACCTGGAAGAAAAAATGCCATGTGGGCAAGGCTGGAAGGATATGTTCTCTTGGCCCAGCCAGCTCCATCAGTTATATGATTTCCTGAATTTCTAGGGCTGTAGGGCCAAAGTTCCCACTTTAAACCCTCTGTTCCTTCTCACTGTCTCCTCTGAAGTCCTACGGCAGTTACTGTCACTCCTTCTGTGGTCCTTCCCATCTAGGACACTAGCTGTCCATGTGCAGGGGCCTAGCCTCATGTCAGTTACCCATCCTTACAGCTTAGATGCTTGAAAACCCCTTGGTAAGAGAAATGTTGAGGAATTATAAACCTAATGGGAAAATCGATCAGGGTATAGTGAAGAGCCATCAGTTATGAAAATAACAATCACCAGCTGGATCAGATAAGGCAATGACTGGTAAACAGAATTTGATTTTCATTAATATGAATATATCAAGGTGAAAAGAGCTCTGGGCTGGTCACAGTCTCTTCCCAGAGAATAGTTTTGTGGCAATTCGATCTCCTCACAGCACAAAGTGGAAGAGGCATTTACCCCTGGGGTTGTCTGGGAATTTGATGGGCATTTTTGGTTGTCCCAAGGACAATACAATTGCGGAGAGGTGACTGTGGCATCTGATGGGCTGGGGCCAGGGACAACAAACATACTGCAACATGCCTGACAGAACTGTTCTGTCCGAAACAGCAATAGCACCCTCTGGAGAGAAGGTGAGAAGTTTTCTTCCACATTCTTTATAAAGCTGACTTCCCTCTTGGTCTGTGGGGACACAGAACATCCTCTCCTCCTTCATACAGTGCCAGGACTGTGCCCCCTTTCCCCTGGGGCCCAGGAAGTGCGCCTTGAGACAGGAAAAGGGCTCCTTAAACAGGGCCCCGGTGGTAGGTCCCATCTCGACCCTCACCACCTGGCATCAAATATGAGGAGGAGCCATGTGCCCTCAGCCATGTTCAGGCAAGATGTACCCCAGTTCTAAGCCTCCTCACCCACACCTCTGAATCAGAGAAAAGAGGAAGGATGGGAGGTGGAGCAGCCTGGGAAGCATCACTGTGCCCATGCAGGGTGACCAGTTCTCCGGCGCAGACCCAGACCTCTATGACGGGTTGGGGCAGTTTCTCTCCACATTAATGTCACTATAACGCCCTCTTCAGCCCCAAGGGCAGGCACTGGGCTTTGGGGCTGGATACCACAAGCCCCTCAGAACATCCAGAAATTCAGAGGCGGACCTCTAATTCCTCTGTGCAAGTGCACTGTCTCTGACTGAAGAAATAGAGCTGGGGTGAGGGGGTGTGAGAACACCAGTTTAGCGGTGGATTCATGCTTCCCTCTAAGACACTGATTCCAAAAGTGAGGTGTGTAACCCAACAAAGTAAACCTTAGGGCTGAACTAAACTTCTGTCAAACTAGTTTGAATTTCCTGCTGTGAGGTGTCCATGGCTTGTGTCCATGGCTCATGTGTTTATTCACATCTCCATAGCAACTGTTCTATCTTTTCCAGTCAACATCCTGTCCCTGGAAATCACAGGACTGGTTGGGGCAAACCAGCTGGGCCCTGGGGGTGCTGCCTGCAGAATCTGGGTCAGAAGTGATGCTCAGAGCATCCCAGGGGTGGGCGGATGTTGCAGTGGGCCCCACACTTGTCCATAAACGGGCTGCATATGGGGTGGAGCTGGGAGGGCATCTGGGCTGAGCATCTGGGGGAGCAGATGGGCTGGAGAAATGGCTGCTGGAGACGGCGACAAAGGCTTGGCAAGTGGGACCTGATGCTATTTACTTTCAAGTGGGGGAGAAGCTAAAAACAGAAACTGGGTGGGTTTGAGCAGCGGGACATGGTTCTTCCAAATAATCACTGAAGTTTTCCATTTTCTAATAAAAATGGTAACCAGAGGGTAAGAGAGGATGATCAGGGACCTGACAAGGGGGAGACTGATGGGGAGGCACCCCACGGGCCACAGAGATGACAGCAAAGACAACAAAAGAAACAATTCTGGCTGTCGCGAAAGAGAAGGGTGGCCAGAGTGCATTTCCATTTCGAAGTGTATGTTTTACCAATTACCCGTCTCTCTTGTGTTCCTACCAATATGGTACATTCCTGAAGGATGGGGTGGCTTATTCTTTAAGCTGCATCACTCAAGACCCACACATACTCTGTGTGTGTTCAACAGGTATCTAACACCTGTCTCTCTCTTGGCCCTAAATAAGTTACGGAATCTCCTGACTCCCTTAACGTTTCATCTTATCCTACATCCAAGCCAAACGAATTCATGAAGGCACTCAGAAAGCAGTGCTTCCTTCTTATAAGTGTACAGAGCTTCAGAAAAATATCTGGTCAGTGAAGTTAAATTTTCCAGTCTCGTCTTGCTACTGATACCTAAGCAATGCATGCTCCTGAGAGAGAATCAGATTCCTACGGTGATGAAGGCAAAGCCAGCTTTACTTAAATGGACAAGTCCTCTGCTCTGTAGTTTAGTTGCACAGCTTAGTTAAGAAAGCAGAGGCTGTACTGTGGCCAGAAAGCCACTGTCAGGACAGAAAAGAGACATAACTGTTTCCTATAGGCAAAGGTATCAGACAAGGGTGTATTTTATCTCCCTATTTGTTTAATCTGTACACAGACCATAGCATACAAAAAACTGAACTAGACTCAGAGAAAGGAGGAGCAAAAATTGATAGAATATCAATAACAAGATATACAGATGACACCACCTTACTAATGATACCATCTCAGAAATAATACTACAAAAAGTAGTACTTAAAATAGGAATAATCAAATAGAACAATGCAACAGCCTAGACCTCCCAAATGAACCCATGTGTGTTTGGATATTCGCTATGTATTAAAGGTGGTCTTTCAATTCACTGGGGAAAGTATGGGCCATTGAACAAAACAATTATAAGATGTAAAACTCATTCTTAGCTGTAGGCCACGGAAAAACAGGCAACAGACCAGACTTGGTTCAGAGGTCACCAACTGCTGCTCTATCCTATGTGTGACACGCACCCTAAAGAAACAATGCACGCACACAAGGAGGCATGAGCAGGCCTCTGTGCTGCAGCTGCATTTGCCAAAGAGAAAAGTTAGAAGCAACCTGAGTTTCCAACAGTAGAAGAATGGCTAAACAAATTATGATATAACTGCACCATGTCCAATTATGCAGAGCTGCATACACGAATATAGAAACAGCTTCAAAACATAGCATGAGGAGTAAAAAAAGCGCAAGTGTTAGAATATTTATATATTTCTTAAAACACACACACACACGCACAGAGTAGTAAATGCATGGAGAGGATACTCCAACCTGCTAACAATGGTTCCCTCTAGTGGGAGGAAACTGAGCAAGGTGTCGTTGGTTTGGGGCGACTGGTGTCTTAAAGGATTTCAGTGCCCTCTGTATTTTTTTCAAGAGCATATGGTCATGACTGATTTCATCAGTTAAAAAAGAATCAAACAATAAAAAAAGGAAATCTAGGAATCTTTCCACTGAATGACCTTAGTCCCTGGCCACCTCCCCTGAGGACAAAGAGTCAAGGCAAATGGGTGGAAGATGGAAGCCAGATGACTATCACGCCCAAGTTATGGCTGCTGGTAGTACTGGGGTCTCTCTCTCCAGGCAGCACTGAGGTCCCTTGGGGCTATTAAATAAGCCTAGGACGTGGCAGCTGTGGCCTCAGTTACAGGCTGTTCAAAATAAAAACAACAGTTTAGGGCAAGGCCTGCTCTTTAAACAAACTTGTTATTTAAAAACCTAAAACTGACAAACAGGTAAAGCACTGCAAAATGATTCACTAAGTGAAAGCACAGAAAACTCTTTTAGTAACATCCAGTTAAATATGGAAGATGAGACATCCCTGGTTCCTTCACAAAACTGATTAAAATGGGTTTCTTAATGAAAGTAAACATTGGAACTGGTAGAAATCCACAGGCAAGAAATGAGAGAGAAGCAAACAGCAGGTGAGCAAAATGAACCCATTTTTGTAAGGTAGAAAGCAGCTGGAGGAATTAGCAGAGCTGAGATACCTGGATACCTGAATACCAGATGCCAAAGAAGAAAGTCATCATACACCAGATCCCAAGGAGACCCGCCCATGGAAAAAAAACATATACCATAGGTGGCAACAACAAACCATGTAGGAAAAAAATCAGGGAGGTTGGTTGAAAATCCGGGTAATGAGCACAGAGACCCTGGGTTTCCCTTCCCCACGCCCACTACGAAGGGTTCTTTCATAATTGCATCAGGGAGACTGTAAACTGAGAGGCAACAGGTACAGGTAAATTTCAGAATACCAAGGATATTTGTATTCAGCTTCTAGAGAGAAAAACAGATTACATACAAAAACTCAGAATGGAATTTCTCAACAGTAGAGCTAAAAACTATATGACAAATATCTTCAAAATTGTCAGGAGAAATTACTTTTTAACCTAAAATTCAGTTTTCAGACAATCAATTGAATGTGAAGATAGAATAAGTTCTAAAGAGTGTTATCACCACGGTCCTTTTCTCAGGAAGCTACTAAAGGATGTGCCCCACCAAATCAAAGGGAGGGGTGAAACAAGAAGGTCTGGGGCTCACGACGCAGAGATGCATCACAGGAGAGAGGAGAAGAGACGTGTCGGGACAACAGCTGGACAGCAGATCCAAAGAGAAAGGAACCAGATGGGAAAGGAGGATGGGAGGGCTTCAAGAGAGAGTCTCCAGGAAAAGAAAAGAGCGGACAGATTACCAGATGTGTCTGACCACACG
Organism: Tonatia bakeri; assembly: GCA_004024845.1. Lineage (NCBI taxonomy): Eukaryota > Metazoa > Chordata > Mammalia > Chiroptera > Phyllostomidae > Tonatia > Tonatia bakeri. The sequence goes on along the minus strand of PVIA01010272.1, from coordinate 38,303 downwards.
GAAAACACTATTCTGGGGAGTTTTCAGTTTTGTTGGAGAGATTGAAAAAAGTGGTGATAGTAAACTAACTAATGAAACAAAAGAGGCAATGCAATCCTTAGTCTAAGGGAGATAAAACAGTCGACTAGGAAAGGAAAGGCAATTAGTGTAGCATGTTAACAGGCTGGGCAGTGAGCCACACTTAATGGAGTGATGATAATGAAAATACTGAGTGCTTGTTTAACCAAAATTCGAAATTTTATTATATCAGAGGGAGAAGTAGCAAGTAGGTCTAAGATACTAACACCTCTTGTTACTATTTATAATTCACAAATAAAGAAATGATCGACCATACGTAGAAAGACAGAGGCCAGTACTGGGAACAGGTAAGAGAAGTGAGAGCTGCTGCTGATGGGAGAATGTGGCAGCGGGAGCAACGGAGGCCGCTCTGCTCCTTATTCACTGAAATGGAGCCTCGTGACAAGGTTTGACTTCTGAGCCAGGAGCATATGTTACTTACACTTTCTGGGTTTTAGTCTTCTCCACTGTAAAACGGGGATAATGGTAACACTTACCTAGAAACCTGCTATTAAAAGCACACGTGATAATGGGGTAGCAATGTTCACAGGAACATTCCCACTTCACCTGGACCACTTTTTCAGAAGAGTTCCCCCACAGACAGGCTGACGGAGCCGCGACATCCAAGAACTGAAACCTGAGACGTCAGTGAGTCCAATGCCGGGCAGGTCCCAGCAGCAAGGAGCTGAGGCGTGAAAGTCTGATCTAAGTGCATGTGTTTATCAAGGAAGGCCTCACCCGGTCTGAAGTCAGGGATGCTCACAGGAGATCATGTGCAGCTGGACTTGACTCCCGTTCTCAGGGAACTAACCACGTGTTCTCAGACCAGTTCCTTGCTTTCCCCAGTCTAGCTTCCTCATCTGTGAGACTGGAGGAAATGACGCCTGCCCTGAGGGCTGCTGTGATGATGGCTCAATGTGGAAAATCCCTGTGCAGCAGCTGGTACAGCCTCATCTTTGGCAAAGGAAGGCAGCTACAGTGCCCCCAGCGGGAATTATACATTTGCTCCTGAGAAGGACCACGCTGACCTTCAGATCTAACACAGATCAAGCCCCAGGGTAAGCCAGGCAAAGCCTGCTCAGGGTGAGTCCATCCTGTTCTCTCTTCTCTCCAAAACCTTTGATCAGACAACAGTACACACTCACTGTGGGGAAGGTCGGATATATAAACGGACAAACACAAGAAAATACGTATCACAAATAATGCCACCAGTAAGAGTTAAGCACCACTAACACTTTAGTGCACAACCTTCCATATCCTTTCCTGTACTTGCATTTTTTAAATAAAAATAAAATTTAAGTATATCTATTATTCGTTACTCTTCATCTTCACCTTTCATCACAGTGAAACTATTTCAACATTACCGCTTCGAACAGCAACAGGGTCAGCTTGACAAATGCCCTGTGCCTTTTAGAGTATGCTCATTCCTGCCGCCCTCAGGGGACAGACAGCGGCTGGTGCAGCACCCACTGGTGCTGCCGCAGGGACTGGAGGGTTGACACCGAAGGGAGAAGGCAGAGCCTCCTTAAATAAACCGTGTGTTTCGGTGCAGGCTGGCAAATCGCGAGTGCAGTGGTACCAACTCGCTCAGCTCAAACCAGGCCAGCAGATGCTCAGTGTGCTTTTTTAAGCCGTGTTTATTTCTAGGTGTTGGGGAGAATGTGAGATATTCTGGAAGTTCTGCACATTTATGGCTTCTCAGAGCTTTAAAAAAAGAAATATACACATGTATACATACATACATATACATATTACATCTTATATAATACACGTGGTACATAAATAGGGAAGAAGGGCTCTCACACCCTTTTATTGGTAATAGGAGCACTAGAAACCCAAGCTCTGCTACTTCCCATGGCAATTCAGATTTTCTGGGCAGAAAAGAGATACCGATCTAGAAACACACATCCAAATCTCCCATGTACACAGTGAGATTTTGCTTTTTCTGAAGTTCATCTACAGAAAACTGCTTGGCACTAAGCCATGATTAGAGTTAGCCCACCACCCACCTGTTCTACAGAAGCCGAAATCAGGGGCTCTCAGGAGAAGAATCTAACCCACTAGCCACCTAGAAAAGCCAGGTTTAGCCATTTACATTGAAGCCACGGCGTTCCTCTTTGGCTTAGTGTTCTTCCCCAGGTGACGACCCCCCAGAGTGAGAGTTCGTGCTGTCACTCAGCAGAGAGGTGAACAAACAGCACACACGAGGGCCTGGTCCCTGCCTTGCTCAGGGCGAAGCAGAGAGGAACTGAAAGGCAGCAGGTCCAAGGGCTGGCCAGGCCCAGGCTGGTCAGTCCATAAATAACTGAAAATGGACAGGAGACTCAGAAATGGAAAGTTAAAAAGAACCTCTGAAAATGCTTTTGCCATATTAAACATTTTTGAACTAAAAAGTGGAATTATTTGCAGAATTCTACACCTCAGACCAGAGGAGTTAAGGCTGGGGCTCAGATCTCCACAGAGACATTAACAGTCCTTCGGAGTGGGCAACACTGGAGGGGACGCCAGCGGGCCACCCTCCACCGCAAACACACTGCTGGTAACAACAGGCCTTGCTGTTTCCAGACCCAGAGGCCGAGTGAATGATAACCAGCTGGCACAACAGGCTAATTAAGGTGTGGGGTTAATACGTTAATTTAATGCTCTCCTTCTTGGTTAAGTGGTTTATATTTCTATATTTCTAAATTTGGCATTCAAATCCCTTTAAATTGGGGCCCATTTGGCCTCTCTCATGTCCTTTTCTCCATTTCCCTCGTCTGTCATGGCTTTTCCATCCAGAATGCAGGCTCCGTGCGTGCTGGCCTGGAATGCCTGTTTTCTCCTCTCTACTGACCTGTCCAAAGCCCACTCTTAATTCTTCAGAGTCCTACACAAGCCCCATCTCTTTAACTAAGCTGTTCCTAAAAGTTTAGCTCACACTGACCACTGCCCTTCATGAATGCCAGCCGTCTCCATGACTCGTTCTGGTCTCTCTGCACCTCACGCCTCACACCGGCCCTTCACTCATCTGCACACATCTTGCCTCTCCAACCAGATCATCAGCTCCCGGGGGACAGGGAAGATGACTCACAGCCCTATCTCCCGCTGTTAGCAAGCACTCTGACATGGTGACACCACCAATCTTTAACCTCGCCTTACTTGACCCCTCATTAACATCAATCCCACTGACCACAGCCTCTACAAACCATCCTTTTTCTTGGTTTCTGTGAAATCCCCTCTGGGTTTTCCTCCCACTTCCCGGCCCCCCGTCCTCCATCCAATGTCTGAATGTTGGTTCAGTCCCAGGCTGCAGCCTTATCTTCCCTTTCTGCATGCTCTCTCTATAAAGTTTTAAACGTTCCCAGGGCTCCAAATATCATCCGCATTCTCCCAGATGTCTTCCTCCTGCCTGGGCCTTTCTTCTGAGCAATGCCGGGGAAGGCCAGTCATTATTTCTGATGTTTATGGAGACAAGCCCATTTTGTCCCATGGTTTTATTGCCTCTTTCATCCAAAGCAGCCACTAGAAAGCTGATCACCCTGATAGGAGGCCAGGCAAGAGGCTCATTCACGTAAGAGATGTATTCATAAGCAACTCCGCACTCACAGGCTGACAGCTCAGGACACCGCCTGCACGGAGGCACCGAAGGAGGGAGCCGAAGAAAGGACTTAGCAGGAGGAACCATGTCTTTGGCTCAGAGTTCTCAGTGCTCTGCAAATTGTCTCCCACTTCGGGCACTGAAAAAAAATTTTTCACAAATGAGCAAATAAAGAAGTGAAGGACAAGGTTGACTGCCTACGTGAGCTCAGTCTAGGAAGGGTTCCGGTCTGGAGAACATGGCTGGTCCAGAGTGAGCCCTGATCTCCACCTGTTGAAGTGAGTCCAAGTAGCAAAGGAACAGCTGATCCTGAGCCGCATGAGATGACACCAAACAGAACGACACTTCTCAGAGCAGGTGGCTTTGCTTGTTCAGCGAGTTAGCCAGGGCAGGGGCCACCGGCCTCCAGCAAAATGGTTCCCCAATCAGGCCGGCCAATGTGTGCGTCTTCCCAGCTGGTGACTTAGGATCACATTGATCATTTTACAATCAATTACCCTTTTAAATGGACTGATCTCTCAAACTCTTGGGATTTCTGCACCTGCCTTTCAACTGTTCCATACAGTTGATAGACTGAATGGGCATCACCACAGAGCCATGGTCTTTGGGTTCTTTCTGACACACCAGGGCGTCGGATCCCTCACAGAACCATCAGACTGGCCCTCCGTGACTGTCACTGGAGGCTTGCTGCCTCAATTAAGTCTATAAATAGAAACTTTACTGCTTCAGAGAGAATATAAATCAGCTTAGCAGGACAGTCTTGGGGCAAAGAAGAGGGAGGAGGGGTGGTGGAGGAAGACTTATTTATTTATATTATTCAATGAAATGGAAATCAGGAGAGGCAGTGGGTGAAGAGCTGGAAATCGAGATTCTTCACTGTGTTGGAATAACTGACAAGCAGCCTTGGGTGCCTTCCTTCAAAGGAGAGAGCAAACTGAACATTGGCAAGTAGAGTCACTGTACTGATGCTTGAAAATATGTCCATTTATTAAAACATTGCAATGCTAAACACAAATTCTGGCTCCCTGGGAAAGCACTTACACAGAGAAAGAGCGTGTTGCTTCAGCAGTTACTCGTATCTGTCCACCCTGCTTGGTGCTTTATGAAAATGCCTTTTGTCAGCTTCCTACAGCTCTGCTGGGTGAGTCACGGCCAATAATCCCCCCTCTCACAAAGCAGCAGGGCACTAGGAAGGCTAAGTTCTCCCTACCCCTTCCTTCATCATATATATTCTGTGCACTGAGCATTAAATAGCACTTTGCTGTAACATTTTGTATCTATTCTGCTACAAAAAATAAAAAATAAACTCCCTGTATAATGCTTAACAACCCTCACCTTGCTAAACTGTTCCAGTAGTCAATCCACATTCTTCATGCTGCTGTGTGAGTCTATTTCCCCCTGTACTCCCCTCAGTGAAGCCAGAAAGTACCATCCATTCATTCAACAAATACATACTGCATGCTTACTTGGAGCCAGGCAATGTGACAGTGTCAAGAACACAGAGCTCTTCATGAGGCTTATTACTCAGAAATAGAGCTAAGGATTAAACAAGTTATTGTATAAAATATTCCACTGCAACTGAGGTACGTGCAGCAGAAGAGAACACACGCGAGGTGGCCAACACAACAACAGGAGCTGTTAGATGAGACCTGATTGGCTTAGGAGGGTCAGTGAAGGGCACCCAGCCAGGGTACCATGCAAGCTGAAATCTGAAGGATGAACAGGGGTGGAGGGAAAGGAGAGTGAGCATCCTAGGAGATGGAAGAGCCAGTATGTGGGAGCTGAGGCTGGAGGGACCAGATGACATAAATGAACAGAAGGAAGAGCAGGGTGTGAGGGGGAAGGGGCAGAGAGGGTGAGGAGAAGTAGCAAGATCAAGCTCAGACAAGGCCTCACATAGGTCATTTTAAATAGGTGTGGACTTAGTCCTCAGGAAACAGGATACCACTAAGGATCTTAAGGACGACAACATGGTTAGGATTTCGTTGAGAAGCATCACCCAGCACTATGAGGATAATGGACCAAAGAAGGCAAAAGTGGAAGCAAGGAGACTAGTTAGAAGCTACTTGGTAGACCAAGCAAGAAATGAGAACAGTTGGATTAGGATGACTCAGTGCAAATGAAAACAAGCAAAAAAAAAATAAGATTTACTTAGGAGGTAGAATGTACAGTACACACAGGAAGAACTGAGATGGGGGGGCATGCAAAGAAGACTTTGCTGGTTTTGAACTTGAGTCACTAGAGAGGTGATGGTGTGTGCCATTTGCAGAAACAGAGAATGCTTGAGGGAAAGGAGCTGGGTGGAATTATTGAAAAATAAGGGCGCATGAGTTCAGAATTATACATGCCCAGTCAGAGATATCTGGGAGACGTTCGAGTGGAGAGATTCAGTGGCCACACATTAATGAAAGTCATTCGAAATTACAGCAGAGGCAAACACTGCACATTCTTTTAATTTTTCTCTGGGAAAGAAATATGTTCTAGACTTTTACCATGAAAAATGGAAGTTGCTAGCCACATGGGGGCTACTTGGATTTAAGTTAATTAAAATTAAATAAATTGAAAAACTAGTTTCTCAAGTGCTTGACATGGCCAGTGACCACTGCACTGGACATGGACATTTCCATTATAGCAGAAGTTCAATCAAACAGCCCTGCCTAGAACATCCGAGGGCTTGCTGTCTGCAACACTCAGCTCTGGCTGGTCTCTCGCTGGGTGTTCAGCTGTGAGTCTGTTGACTCCAGGAACTAGAATCCTGTGGTGCTGTCTGCCCCAGGCAACACTTTGAAGACATGGGAAAGGAGGAATGATGACCCTTGTTATTCAGACATCTTTCCACCTTTCTTTTTAAAAGACAGGTGGAGGATGAATGTCATGGAGAGAGTGTATAAGGGCTATGGGAAGTGAACCCACATTGTAAAAATATTGTCAGATCAACTGGGGCAACTAAGGTCAGATAAAAGTAGGTGCCAAGGAGGCATTAAGTTGTTATTAGATTCTGACAAAAGAATAGGAAATGCATTCATGAAAACAGAGGGAAAGAGGGTAACTCAATCGGGGAAACAGTTTTTTCAGAAGGTTGTGTGCCTTTGGAAGGCCAGCCACTGTTTTTCCAAAGGAAAACAGAATCTATGCAGACCTGTACGAGAAACAGAGTCATGGAGGGAGAGCGCCTGGGTGGGCGAGGAGAAGCATTCACTGAGTACTGACCTAACACGGAGGCCGGCTCAGACACCCAGCTATCCCCTGGGGATTTGAGCAGTGCCGGACCCTGACCTGGTGCTCAGAGACCCTAGTCTAAACAGCCGTAACCAACTACCAGGCTGTCTGGGTAAAGGGGAGCTGATAAAAACAGGCTTCACAAAATACGTTCTCGCTCAACAAATATGTAAATCAAACCCCATATCTGCAATATGCAAGGCATACATCTCACCAAAAATGCCTATTCAAAAAGTACTACACGCCTAGGTGCCTAACTTTGGGTAGAAATTCAAGGGGGGTGAACACCTGGGGGTCCTCGAGTGTGACAGAGCAGATGTGGAAGTGCCCCCCCCTGCGAGTGTTTCCTGGGCTCCATTCATTTCAACCAAGACTAACAAGCTGTGGGCCGCGTCGCACAGTTTGGGTCACTCTTCATCATTCTACATTTTAAAGATTTGTTAATAACAACCATTAGCTCAAACTCTACAAAGCACTGCTTAACATGAAGTTCAAGGTTAACATGAGACCTCCCGTGAAGGAACACAGCACTTCAGCCTGGGCTGAGAAGAGCTCTCTGGCCTTCACAGGGGGGCATCGGGCTCTGGGGAAGACCGCTCGGATTTCCGGATGGAGACGGAAGCTGTCACGGTGCCACCCTCTGTGGTTTTTCTTCGTGTCGCCATGACTTTCACTTTCTGTCAGAATAACTGACACTTCTTTTCTGCTAGCTGGGGGTAACAGTACTGAATAAAATAGTTATCTTTACACACCTATGAGTATACTTAAATTCCTTTAGCTGTGTTATTTTGCTGTGTACTTTGTATCACTTTTTATGGAAATAACTGTCCACTTGTACCATGGCTAGCTTTACAGAAAAACACTCATTTGTATTCTATTTTGGTAGTGTTGGTGTTTTAAAACATGTATTTGCTTTAGTTGCATATACTGATGGAATTTAGCCACATTAATCATTTCCCACTAAATTTCTTGTGTTTTATTGCCTACTGCGAGCACTAAAGCCAGCACATTGCTTTTCAGCTATGTTTTCAGGGCTATGAGAGTATTGCTTCATATTCAGAACTGATGATTTCCTACAAGATTCTGGCGTACCATATACACATTTACATGATAGAACATTTACTCATAGTTTAAAATCACTTAAAATGTGTAAATCAAAGTGATCGATCAGTTTATTTTCCAAATCATTTTCCTGTAGAGTTGGGAACTTAAATCCTTAGCTTTTTTAATGCTACTATAACAGTAACTATTAAATTTGCAAAGATTAAAATGCTAGCACTACTCCGTATTGGCAAGGACATTCTCATGAGCTGTTGGTAGGGATGTAAGTTGGAACCCTTTGTCTGCCATGTGGTTAAGAAAGAGTTAAACAGTGTGCACGGCAACCTTAAAGGTGAGAAAACCTTACACGCAAAAATTCATCCAGGTTATGATGTTCATTTCAATGAGACTGCTATGTGCAAAAATATCAGAATAATGTGTTATTCATAATAAAAGACTAAATGCATTATAACCCATATAAAAGGGTGGTTAGAAATGGATTTGGTGGCACAGAAAGGTAATCTTGATACAACCATATCTCTGAAATAATAACATTTGATTTAAATGTGTGTGTGTGTGTGTACAGAAAGTATTTGGGAGAATGGGGGATTAACAGTGTTTTCTACTGAGGTATTTTTCTCCCCTATTCTTGTCTAAATGTACTAATTTTTATATAATAAATGTATATTGCTTTCATAGTTAAAACATTAATATATTTAATCCTTGCCTGAGAACATTTTTCTTTGCTTTTCAGAGAGAGCGGAAGGGAGAGAGGCAAACATCAATGTGAGAGAGAAGCATCAATTGGTTGCCTCCCGAATCTGCCAGGACAGGGGATGCGACCACAACCCAGGTGTGTCCTGACCAACAAAGGAACCCACAACCCCTTGGCTACAGGAGGACACTCCAACCAACTGAGCCACACCAGCCAGGGCTTAAATCCTTAAGTCTTTTAAAATAGCTACATTGGACTATTTTTTAACTGTCCTACATCTAGGCACAGGGGGTTTGAACCCATCTAGCAAGAACGACCCATGATGCGCTGGATCTGAGGACGGCCTTCCCTCCCGAATGAGTTCCCCTGGCTCAGCGGTGCCCCACCACACGAGCAGGGCTCCTGCTCACCAGGCTGTCCTGAATGCACGGGGTCTCCACAAGCCTCCGGACTCCGTTCTCCACGGTGACTCCCAGCCAGTTGAGCGCTGCCCAGCACCAGAGGTAGTCGTGCCCACCATGCCAGTAGCTCACAAATGCAAAAGTCGTCGCAGTGGAAAACAGTGTCCCCAGCAGGCCGTGCTGGGACCCACCCACTGGGATGTACACGTACCTAGAGAAAGAAAGAAGAGGCTGTTAGGACCCATGCAAAGGGCAGTCCCTGCAATACAGCCTGTCCCCAGACTTGACTCTTCCATCACACATTGATAATCACCATGAGTAGACCCTTCCCTATTACCAGGAGGCTGCAGAGCACTCCTTGAATTCTCCACCATGTAAGGAGTTGGCAGAAACACAAGTCCTCACCTCTGCAGGGCTTTAGGTTAAACGCCCTCTGTAAGGGCTTTTAGCCTTGAACACAAGGCTAAAGGGCGGTCATTCCCAGAACAAACAGCACTTCCAAGAAGTAGGGTGAGGAGTAATGCATTTAGTTCCTAAAAGGGATGTGTCCAACCCTAGAAAGTCAAACACCGAATGGCAGTTCAGCTCAGGTATGTATTTTACAGCTCAAACTACAGGGTCCAGCAGAAGTAACGCCTGCTTGAGTGTGGTTGGTAGGGTAATAATACGGGTGTAATAATTTATAGTTTTAATGTGAACATTTCACTGAACATGTCACATGGTGTGCTTGAATGTGACATTGTCATGTTACAGAGTTACATGCTTAGGATTTGTAATAGAAGATTTTGTAATTAAAAAGAGGTGTTACTTGTGCCGGTCTGTGGTGAACCCAGTAGATGAGAGCAGCTGCTGAAACGGCAGGGGCTGGGTGCAGAAGAGGGTGCCACGGCTGGTCCCTCTGCTTTCCGGGCAAGTTGCCCGGAAGCAGTAGTGACTTCGCAAGGACAGAGAAAATTTCTGTGCTCATGGGGCAGTCAAAGAATCACCCCATGTGTGCAGCCATCCCTGGGCACGCTGTCTACTGCTGAGACAGCGGTCTGCCTGCATACCAGTGGGACCATGTTCTTCCCATCAGTGTTCTCCTGCCAGAGCTGAGCGAAACTCACAACCTGCGGAGGCAGGACCTGGAGAGCTAGGCATGTGCCCTTCACAGTTTGTCCTGTCTGTGTATTGATTTTTGTAGGAAATTATGTTTTGAAAAGCATTTTTGAACAGAACAGTTTTATAAGCCAAAACATAAAAATAAAAACCACTCCTCCTTTATCTTCAAATATGATCCAGTTTAGATTATGATTGTAATCTATTCATTATATGATCAGCTTGGACAGCCCCGTTTTATGAATGAAAACCCTGAGGCTGAGAAGCGAAGCTGACCAAGGCACACAGCTCGGAAGGGGAAGAGCCCATCTGCCTCTACGGCGCCCAAGTCGATGTTTTACTTTACACCTCTGGGTTTATTTTGAAAAGCCTCCATTTTACACCCCAATTGGAAACAAACCAGAAAGCATGTAGCCATTTCAGAAATAAGTGAAGCAAAGAAAATACTTTCTCCTGTGCAAAACCAAGACCATCTCCGGCAATCAAATTAGCAAACACGAATCACTCACTGCAAGTTAAGGGATCCCCCACCTGCTGTCAAGTATGTAGTTAGGCCTCCGGGGCAGTCCTGGCATCATGGGAAACAGAGACATAAGACGTTGTTCCTGCCAAAAGGAGGGGCATAGCTGATTGTGAAACAACAGCAAACACGCCCCACATTAAGCTGCATGATACGGTACAAGGTAGACCACGAGGGTTTAAGAGCGTGGAGGAGAAGGGGGTGAGTGGGGGGAAGTGGGGTAGAGGAGGCTTAATGGCAAAGGTCTCCACTTGGCAAGGCCCACAGGATGAGCTTCTCTAGGCAAAGGGGAGAAGGGTGGGTGCTGCACCGTGGACTTGGAAGGGCTGGGCGTTGAGCCGGAAGACTGAGAGCCCCAGCACAGTGGTTTCCATTGGTGTTCTGCTGCCCCCTAGAGGCTATGTGCTCATTGGAAGAGAGTTCTCAGAAGAAGCCAAAAAGAATCACAATTCTTGGCATGGGACCAGATGTAACTGCTGCCCATCACGTTGCTCCATTTGGCTGGACTTACCCTGGGTTGGCCAAAAAGCCCATATGCTTTTTTATATAACATAAAAGATATATATTCATTTTCACCAATAACTTTATTAATTTGAATATTTTGAGTAGGTTGGCTATCTCCCGTGTAGGATAATGTTGTTTGTTCTCAAAGTCTTGATTTGATCGCTATCAGCTTCAACTGGTCTACTCAACCACGAAGCACAGTCCGGCGAGACATCTCCAGCACGAAACTTCACAAACCACGTTGACACGTTTCATCGGTCACGGCACCTTCTCCATACACTGCACAAAATTTTTCTTTTGCGTTTCTGTTGCATTTTTACTTTTCTGGAAATAATAAAGCATAATATGCCAAAGATGTCGCTTATTTTCTTCCATCTTCAATATTAAAATGGCTACACAAAAATTCACCAATTTTGATGTTTTTTTAATGCACGCTGATACGACATCTGTCACAACACGATCTAACAAAGTTATTTCAAATGAAGTTCAAAACCACTAAGCACTACTGGAGCCATCTTATGGGGAAAAACAAACGAACTTTTTGGCTGACCCAACACGGCCAATGCTGTGTGTAAGGAGGCTGTATATGAAAAAAGAAGGGCAGTGAAGCCAATTTTGAAAATATGAGGAATGACTACTGTGTACATAGAACTTTGCATATAATTATTTCATAAAACAAGTTAATAGTAATACAAACACTCTTCTCTCCTAACATCACTATTTCCTGTTGAGGTTTCCATTGCATCTCACTATATTATATTAAAGTGAGCTGCACTGTGTACGTCGGAAAACCCAGCAGAGAATAAAAACCTCTCGTCATCCACACCCAGTGGACCTTAATGTGGGACCCAACTCCAAAAAGGGTGTATTTTCAAGCTTGTGACTAGGAAGCTTCCAGACCCATAATCACATGCTCAGCTACTTTAGGCATCTCTTGGCACGGTGGCTTTGTTACTGTGCCTTCAAAGTGACAACCAAAATCCCTTTTCTTGTAGACATTCACATACGATGGGTCTGCAGGGACAGGAGGCTACTTGTTTTAAACCAGAAGAGGGTATAGTTTCCAGGTCGGAAGATACAAATCACTTCTTCACTCTGAGTTTCTAGAAAGGAGTGAGTATGGAAGGAGGAGAGTAAACAGGTTATTTCCTTCTACAAATTCCTCTAGCCTTGTGTCAGTTCCATAATTAATAACAACAGAACTGTGTCTCTCTTTTAGAAAAGCAGCAGTATGACCCCACTTACTGAGCTCCACCGCATAGTGGAATTGATTTCCCAGTGGAAGAAGTGAAGCCTTCCCAACAAAGCAAAAAGAAAAGACTTCTTCTTGTCAGAGACTGTGAGCACGGGTTTGCCCAAGGCCCGGCCCTGCCAGGCGGGCTCCGCGTGCTCACTGCCTGCAGAGATGCTGCCTGAGGAAGGCGGCACCACCTGCAGCCACCACCGCACAGGGTCAGTGCAACACAGCCACCCCAGCCCAGGGCAGTAGCCTCTGTAAAATGTGGATGTTATTAGTAACACCTACCCTTTACTGAATATCTGCAAGCCAGGTGCTTTGCACATACCATTTCTAATCATTAAAACAACCTTGCACCCTGACCGGTGTGGCTCGGTTGGGTGTTATTCTGCAGTGAACGGTTGCTGGTCACATGCCTGGGTTGCTGGTTCAGCCCCCAGTTGGGTCATGTTCTGGAGGCAACTGATCAATGTTGCTCTCTCACATCAATGTTTCTCTCCCTTTCTTTCTCCCATCCTTCTCCTCTCTATAAAAATAAATAAATGAAATCTAAAAACAACCCTGCAAGGTATTAATGGCAAGGCCTGTTTTACACAGGAGAGGTGAAATCTGAACCTAGAATGTTCTGGTCTCAGAACTCCCAGGCCAGTATGCTATTATGCCATTTATTGTTATGGGGCCATTTCTTGGTGATATTTTCCTCTTATTTAACCAAATCTTCAAAGTAGTATCCACAGAAATGTCCACTAATATTTTGTTAACTGGAGAAATGTCTTTGTAGGAAAGGAATCTTGCTTGGGAGAAAAACACTCATTTTAAAGGCATTTAGGCCAAAAAGCTCTGCCTCAGAGGCCAGAGGCATGAGTTCAGTTTCCAGATGAACTAGCTTCCCCGAGTGTCCCAAGCAGAGGTGAGCCTCGCTGTGTTGCCCAGGACGGTGTCCCGCAGCCGCAGCCAGGGGCCTGGCTGCGTGAGAAGTGGAACATGGGAACCTGATGATTAGGGCCTGCAGCTGGGAAGGCGTATGCAAAGGGAGAAGTATCTATTCCTCTCTTATCCGCCGTGAAAAACTTGGGAATATGCCCAAGTTGGGGACGGGAGTGGTGAGAACCCACATGATAAATACATCAATCTTAAAACCACGACACTCCCTTTTTCCAGGACGTACACCACAGCTCCCCGGCTTGCCACATTACCTTCAAACTCCTTGCCGAGGACTAATCCCCAAGCCAAGATAACAGGATGGGGTACTTAGATTGCTGGGTTCTGCTGTCCCATGGATTAGTCGAGGTGCTTGCGGGTTCCTCGTCCTCAAGCACCTACTGCTTGCAGGGCTGAGGCAGACGGCCTGTTCCAGCTCTGCCTCATCTCCCACCCTCACACCCAGTAGTTCTCCTGAGAAAATCTAATATCCTGGACAAATGGGGTTCCCACACCTCGGTCTTCTCTGACTTTCCAATTCCTAGTCAGTCTACAAAAACCAGTTGATTTTCTGCCTCCTCCAGGAAGTATCTTTTGAATATTCCACTTCTCTATTTAACCCAGAGAGCCTACTGTTTCCACTGACTGGACAGTTATTCACCAAAAGAGGTCTTTTCTATCAGGGCTGTCATTGCAACCGACCGGTAAAGTTCCTTCAAGCAGCACAGGTGTGTGTATGCGCACGAGGGGGCACATGCGATGCTAATTGCTAGTCCACAGGATTTATGTATGTAACGACATAATTTTCTTTTATTTTTCGTATCCTCGAACAGCTTTTACACTTGTGGTAAATGTCATCACTGTCACAGACAATTAGGAACTACAGGATGATTATAAGGTCCTACTCCAGTTTTGAGAGAGACTTCAGAAGACATTCATTCCCAAAGAATGCAGACATACACAGGACCCTGAAATCTGAAATCTCTTTGCAATCCTACTTATCCTAGTAAAGTAAAAAGGATTTGGCCCCAAACCTCTAGAAATACCCCAACCTCAAGATATTCTAAAAATGAAAAGTACAACTTTTAAAGACTAGGGCTTTGAGTAGCGGGGAAGGGCAAGACGCTGCATCACACTGGTGGTGAGGTGACCTCCCCTGGCTTCCCCTGGGCACTGAGAGGGCTCCTGCTTAGGGGTCTTTGTGAAGCTGGCCACGCTGCTCTAAACCCAGCCCCCATGGGCAGTGGCTCCCCTGGCCTGACCTCTGGCTTTGGCCTTGGCCTGCATATGAGTTCTCTTTCTCAGAGTCCAGTGATGACCCACCAGTCAAACACATATGCTCCAGGTAGTAGACAAAGGCCTGGTGTCCAGCTCTCGCAAAGGAAGCTGCAGATCTACTTATGAAACGTTTTCAGAGGAAGTTGTACACAGAGAAGAATATCAATTACTTTTGATATCTTTCTGTTTAGTATAGATGATAATGGAATTTTAATAAGTAAAGAGCAGCAGTCGGCTAATGGGCAACTATACACTTGATCATTTTCAGAAGGCTAAGAGGGGGCCACTTTCAAAGCAGAGGGCACATTTTCAGGGGAGCTAACTCCCAGCTCTTTTACTGAAAGATGCTGGCTGTAAGTATTATATGCAATTCTGAAAAATTACCTATTAAAAAATGCCATGCCCTGCTTGACAACAGAACATTGTGTAATTTATAAAACAGAGATTAAATGCAAGCTATATTTGGTCTACATTTAAAGTTCTAGGTTCAAGTAATTAGATGCCAATGAATAAAAAAAGTAATGCTTTTATCCCACAAAGCAGGTAGCTCAATGGGCTGAAGTGCTGTGCTGATCAGCTTCAGCCTTGAACTTCCATCATAGAGAAAGCCTCAGCTCTCCCTTCATAGACCAAACTCCAGCTCCTCAAAGGCACTACCTTCCTCTCTGCAGAAGAGGATGAGGGGGTATAAATGGCTTGGCCCAACGGTCCCCATCACTAGAACTGGCCCAAGTGGCAACAGCTGCAAAGCCCAGGATGAGGACAGCAGTGCCTGAGAGATAGAGAGATGTGTCCTTGGTGTTGCCCTGCCCACTTACCAGTCCCTGTAACCTTGAGCTTGCCAATGAAGCCATGCCCGCTTAAGTGTGTACACTGGGTTTATTCTGGGAGCACTATAACTTTCTCATGTACGACTTGCTGTGAAGACCAGATGAGACAAGGTACATATAAGGAGCCTGGTGAAACGAGGTGCCACTGTCACCATGATTGATATCCCTAGATCTTCAGGAGCATTTGAAAGCACCAAGACCTCTGGCCTGCTTGCTCAGGGTGCTCTTGACTTGAAACCATCAGCCTTACGTATGTTACCATCAGAACCAGGGCATTCAGCACTAAGAGATTCAAGCTGTGGATCAACACCCATGTCGGCCTGTTGATTGCACTTAACCCAGATGGCGGCCAGGTGGTCTCCTCATACCTGATACTAGCCATGAGGAGTCTCTAGAGGGCCTGCAGGATAAGCAGCCCCTACCACAATAAGGCCTGTCACCAACATTCCCCCTTCAAATCACTGCACCTTTCCTCTCAGGTCCTCCTTTACACATGTAGTACAAAAGTCACCAGACCAAGTCCTTCCCTTGTAATGCTGACTGCTGTGTGGGCAGGAACCGAAGGAAGGGCTTATATGGGTTTACTCATCCCACCATCTTAAAGCAGCCTAACTGCTCCAGAAGGTTTCCATCTTTGCAGCATTACAACGCTCACATTACAAACTAAAACCCCCTTCCCAACACAGACAGACACTGAACAGACATCTCTTTAAGACACCATACTTCAAAACGGGCTTCCAGCCCTGGGGTGGGGGGTGACACCAGGAAGGAGCACCCATGATTTCCCTCCATGGGGTTGCTAACCCACTGCTTCCTGGGAGCACACTGAAGGCTCACAGTCCCCAGGGCTCCCGGCTCCATGTCTATTTCAGGCTATAAATAAACACTATAGAAAACAGATTCTTTGCAGGTATGAGCAAAGAGAGCAGGAGTTTATGCTCTTTAGTGCTGTGGAGCTGAGTCTAATCACTAATAAAAAGGTCCTCGAAGACTCAGTTTAATAACCACCAAGATTTCCTGGCTGCCTGCCTGTCTTCCCACCTGCCTCCCAGGAGAATGCACACTAAAAGCATTTATAAGCTGCCCTAGGCCAGGAGGAAGGGGGAGTGTATGAAAAGCCAGACATAATAAAGGGGCAAACCGGATGAGTGTGTGATGTAGGTGTGTGTGGTCCCCATCTCGCTGTGAGAGCGAGAGGGTTTGGGAGAGAGATCCGACCCTCCCCTGCCCCTGACACAGCTCTCAACCTCTGCTCCATCTGCGGACCTCCAACCGGCATCAAAGCTACACCCTTCCTGAGCACATCCCTCCTCTTACAAGCATTTTGCTGGATGCTCTCCTTTGATCTCCTCCTCTCACCCACGTCCTGCCCAGTGCCATCCCCGCTGGTCCTAATCTTCTTACTCATTCATCATGGCTGTTAGGAAAATGTTCACCATAAGACAAACTTGTACCCCTCAGACGTTCCTGTGCTGGTACAATGCCTTGGGGGGGTCTCTGGAAGACAGTGCTCGGAAGACAAGTGTATAATAAAGAAATGCCTACCTGACTACTAAGGCATTTCACTCTTCGTCTGGGTATACCGTGCAATGATTTTGAGACAGTCATGCTGGACAGGGCCTCACAAGGCAGGGCCCATGGCCTGGACAGGATTATATTCTCATGGAGACCCAGGATTTCACATACAAAGTCCAACTGGCCGGTCATTCAGGCAAAAACAAGAATTAACACCTGAAGAAAGGAAGAGGCAGATTCCTTGTCCTCAGGAAGCATCTAGTCTGACCACCCTCGGGAGGCCCTGACTAAAGTGGATTCCTGTTGTGTTAGGTCCTAAACTAAAACCCGTCAGCCTGGTTTTGTCAGCCATTTTCGAACTGGCTCCCTCCTACGCCACCAACTCCATCTTATGAGTCTCCAAAATAGATTCTCCACTCCAGTAAACGAACTTCATTCTTGCTCAAAGCTGGGCCTTATGATCATGATCCCACCCCCACAACCACAGAAGACCTTGCTCCTCTTCCTTGTGCTGCTGTCTTTTCCAGCATTTGATCTTTCAAAATGGGTCCACATTCATTTCAAGGAACTTCCCCCAGTCCACCTCACTGCATGCTAGAGGCCCGCTCATCCTCCATCTGCTCAGCATCCTTGCATTCACCTCGGTCCGAGTGTGATTTCTTCAGACTGTGGCGTGCTGCTCTTCAGCATTTCTGAGCTGCTTCATCGGATCTGAGGGTCCGCAGGATCCCTCACCTTGTGGTCAAGACATGGAACAGAGAGTTATGACGTTTCTCTTTTGATGTCCCCCAGAGTCTACCTTAGACCCTGAATTCAGGGTGTGCGCAATGAATCCTGATCAACTCCCTCCTTTTGCTGTTCTTTCCTCGTCCTCCTCGTTTCCCTGATTCATTTTCCTCTCTGGTCTTCTTTTGAGTGTCACGCTCTGTAAACAAAAGATGATCCTCCAGCGAAAAGTGTGGCTTCGTAAGTAAATGTCATCCTTCACGTCTGCCACCACCACATTCTTCTCTGAAGTGGTGCAGGGCACAGAGGCACATGGATGTTTACAAACTCAGAGTAGATCACACACACCGACAGGAGGTGCCCTGAGCTGGCAGGTACAGAGAGGTGGGATACGCGCCAACTCCAGCTTCACCAGGAAGCTGCCAGAACCAACCAAAAGAAAAGGGAGATTTAACCAAAAGCAAAAGTCCAATGTTAAATGGTTAAAAAATCAAAGCACACGAGCTGTGAGGTTTAAGACTTGTGATGTCAAGTTTAACAGCCTCCAATGAAGCCACAGACGTGCCCATCAATGCTGGAGATGGATGGTGAGGGCCACCAGCAGGCCAACAGCAGTGTGTGTGGCTTCGACCCTTTGCTGACCTACCTTTTCTGAAAAAATCTCTCCCTCTGACACAAACATCACTCCTAAGTGTATTTTGGCCACAAGAGAAGTGGTGAGGAGTCGGGACCATTATTGGACATGAATGAATGAACACACACACAAACAGAAAGTGCCTCAGAGCACAGGGGAGGTGGGAGTGCGGGTGGTTAGCCAGGGTCACAGAGTGCAGTGACGGTCCCTTCTCTGGGCCTTGTTCTAGGACTGAGAAGAGTCCAAGGGCCGGGGGAGAACCAGGGGATGAGGCCTCTGTGGTTTGGAATGTTTGGGATATAAGCATGCACTTCAAGGGTTATGATCAATCCCAGCATCGTGCTCTTTTGCTACTGGTTGCTGAGGCTCTGTCTTCTCCGCCGGGTTTGCAGGACATGAAGCTCCTGAGACACTGGTTTACACTCCCGAGTTCCCCATTTCCCCACTCCGCTGCTGCCATGGTGTGAATGTATGAATGGACGTGAAATGTGCGAGAAGACGGTTATCTGGAGGAATCCTGCAGTGAGTCGTGACTCAGGGTGACAAACCCTATCCTGACAGCAAATGTCCACCCCCCACCCTCCGTTTATCTGTTTTGCCAATGCAGACATTTGTATTCTGGACTTTCTTGAAGAGTGACAGCCCGCTGGTAATAAAAATGCTCATCTAGGGTGCCCATAGTTGGGGTTTAACACCCGGAAAAGGAGATAAGTGGGAGAAAATGACAGTGGGCATCCTGCGGGCACCACTCTCAAAACACTGCCATTCAAAACTGTTTTCGGGAAGAAGAAAACAAAGATCTCAGGCGCTGAAATGATTTTCAAAAAATAATCAAAACGGAATGATTGCTGGTGGTAATAATGAGGCTGTTCCCTCTCTGGACTGAAATCAGCACTCTGACAAATCAGCTCTGACAGAACTGTTTCAACTGCCTCTCATTTATCACAATTACGATCTGCAGTCCCTCTCAGACACGATACTTTTGAAGACTGGGCACTGGAAGGGAAAACAGATAATGCTTGGGTTTGGGCATGAATGACAATAAATCCACAGCAGTGCCAACACAACCACGCCAGCGCAACATTTACGGAAACAAAGCAAGAGCATCCCCCCATGCACGGGCAACTACGCCCGGTAAGCATTCTCCCCTCAGTGCAGCGAGCACCGCCCGATGACGCTGCTTGTTCAGTGGGTCCCGAGGTAACTGGATGGGCTCTTGAGTGCACACTAGAGATTAATATTTTAAGAGGTGGCATTTTACAGAGACAGTCTAAGGATGACATTCAATATGTGTCATAAAAGGCAGAGTTTTCTGTAGATTAAAAATGCTACCACTCATGCAATAAAATCATAAAAATCCAAAGGTGTCAGCCATGCAACTAGGTATGGATACAGTAACCCATGTTGGGAAAGAGTGGCTTCCCAAGGTTGGAGAAAGAAGTGAACCCCAAGAATGAAACTGTACTTGCTTCCTAGGTTCCTATCAAGTGGGGTCAAGATGAAGAAAGATGTTTTATACACTGGAAAATCTTGTGCTTGACTTTTGCCTTATTCCTGAGAAAGGCAGAGAGGGTGAGGGGTAATCAAGGCCTCCTCGCCACAGGGGGTTAATGTGGCCGTGGAGAGAAGCCAGGTCTGAGTCTGGGGAAGCAGAGGAGCAGCTGGAGTTCAAAAGAAGGAATTGCTGTTCCCAGCTGTTCCCTCCCACATCACCATCCCGCCTCCAAGATCACGGCCAGTGAAACTGCAGACAAGGGGCAGCTGCCAAGAGGAGCCATTTCATGAAGTCAAAGAGCAAAGAGATCCCCTCTGAGTTCCTGCGTGCCTTGGAGTCTCACTGGCCCACGGTACATGCACTAACACAAATCTGAGGCCCAGCAACCAGCCCAGCAGGTCTGGGCCTCCAACACCGTCATAATTCCAGAAGAGGAAGGAAAGGGCATGGAGGGGTGCCATCTCTCTGGGTCATGTGCCCAAACACAGGGTAGAGGGCAGAAGGGAACTGACTTAGAGTTTACCATCTTCACCTCAGGAGGCACAGGCGAGGATGTTTATTTTGAGAGCTCAGTAAACAGACCCTTTTTCAATTCCATGGCCAAGGCTAGGAGATAGGGAGCTTCCTTATAGAACATTCCTTGTTCTCCTAAAAGGAGTCTCTGGAGCCTTCCAGGAGAGAGGGGTGGCTGCCCACGATGCAAACATGGAGGTGCTACAGCACAGCTGGGGCCTTGAACCATGTGATGCTGGGATGGAACAGACAAAGGGGGCAACCAATCTATTCTTCAGAGTTCAACTGTGGGGCCAAAATTCCCAGCCCATCTGGTTATCATTACATTTGTGGCAATCTCTTGCTGCCTTACGGTTATGATAAGACACCTGAGGCCTCAGGCTGGACTCGAGGGTACTGCCCTAAGTGGCCTGTCCTGGGAGTCCCAGCTCCACAATTCTCAGCCACTTCACTTCTCAGTGTCCCAGCTCCTCAATGAGGAGTTTGCTGGAAGAATGGAAATCTCTACACTGCACCAGATGTCAAGGGCGATTTCCAACTCACCTTGGCAAGAAGGTCTCCCGGTCCCCTCAACATACCCTCCTGGGTGGTAGGTCTGTGTCTGGTAATCCCCAGCAGCACCTGCACACGTGACTGGCTCTGGCACAGCTGCAGAATTCTCAGCACTCTCTCCAGCATCTGCTACACTCCCCAGGGACCCACAGTTCCCAGGGGGGACCCTGCACAGTGTCATGTACCCAAAACCACTCTTCAAGGGAGCCCACAGGCCTGCGCAGCTCTTTGGAGGACACTAGTCCAAAGTCCTCTTGGGAACGAGACACCTCACTCTCCAAGGCATCTCTGAGTAGGGCACAGAACTCCACAAGGGACAGGGCCCTCTCCCTTGGCTCTGGGAGGACTCAAACACTTCTCAAAGGTGTATTCTCAGGGAAGCATGCAGGGTTCAAGTAATATGTCACCATTAAGGGCACAGGTTTCTAGAAACAACACAGAAAGCTCCAATGGTGACTCTGAATTTCACCTGTATAACCTGATATCACTTAAGTGCGTGTGACTGTCCACCAAAATCAAACCAAGTGATTTCTTGCTCCCAAATCATATGTGTGTGTTTTTGTGTCTGTGAAAGGAATGTGCCTATAAAAAATATGCTGAGAACCACCTATGGGCTAGGCACCGTGATAGACGCTGAAATGAGACGACTGGAAACACTCTCTCTGCCCAGAGTGGCCAGTCTAGAGGGAGAGTTAGACATCCAGACGCACAGTGAAACACTGCAAATCAAAGCAGAAAGAAATACATGCAGCCCAGGCATATGAACACGTGGTCAGGTGTGCAAGGCAAGAGAGGAAAGTTCTGTTGGGAGGCCTCGCAGGAAGAAAGCATAGAGAAGGCGGCATCCGAGATGGAGAAAGAAGGGAATGCAGAG
>PVIA01010272.1:0-16496 GCA_004024845.1 Tonatia bakeri | reverse complement strand
TAAAGGGTGAAAACCCTTAAAATGTAATCTTACACTTCACTTTGACAGACCTAAGTGGAAGACTCTAAAAAGAGATGTGGGCGAGGGAAATAAAACGAAGCTTTCTAACGAGTTACCTGGGAGCCAAGGGGACCCAGCTGTCACACCTGGAGGTTAATGAAGCTGCCTTAGGGACGAGGCTGGGTCAGGTGGTGGGGCCATGGGTACATGCCAGGCTCTGTGTCCCCCTCCACAACCCTGAACTGCTGAGATCTGGGCAGGGCCACCTAGGAGATACCACCCATGTCTAGCTCACCTCATAGGCCTGTATATGGCAATCAAATAAGGCCAAAGGGATGTAAAGGAACTGAAAATTTATACAAAACAAACAATTATACTCATAGTATACAGATAATAGTATACTCAGGCTACTACTATACATAATAATCAAGGAAGGAAATTCCACTGAATGAAATGTTTTTCTTAATAATGAGGAGAAAGAGAAAATACTGATGGCTCACTATAAGCCAGGCACTATGTTAAACTTTTTACAGATATTCTTCAATTTTCAAAACTACTCTAGGAATTTCCTCCCCACCCCAACTTACAGATGGGGAAAATAAAGTACTTCCCCAGAGAGTTGGCAGACTTGTTTCACGCAGCATCAGACAGCAGAACCTGAGCCAACGGGTGACAACTGCGGACCAGCGCCGCCTCTGCAGTCTGAGCTGCCTGCGGCAGACAAGGCGACAAGGCGACAAGGCTCGTGGTGGAGGGGAGACTGAACTCCGGTCTGACTTCAAAGCACGAGCTTTCTTAACCAAGCCCTGTGGTTTCTCAACAATAAATACAGATAGCAGGCATAGATTACCTATGCGCTTAGCATTAAAAAGATAGCTAACATTTATTTACTTTTATGTTAAATTTAAATCATTTTTGTTTTTCAATTACAGTTAACATACAATATTATATTAGTTTCAGGTGTACACCCCAGTGGTTAGACATTATATAATTCACTAAGTGATCATCCCAGTCAATCTCATACCCATCTGATACCATATACAGTTATTAGGATATTATCAACCTAATAGGTTATTAGGATATTATCCTAAGAACCATATATAGTTATTAGAATATTAATAACTAGGATATTATTAACATGCTGTATTCTACATCCCCATTACTCTTCTGTAACTACCAATTTGTACCTTTTTCCCCAACCCACCAATCCCCTCCCACCTGGCAACTGTCAAAATGTTCTCTGTATCTGAGTTTGTTTCTGTTCTATTGTTCATTTATTTTGTTTTTTAAAATTCAATTGTTGATAGATATGTATTTATTGCTATTTTGTTTTTTATATTTTTTATCTTTTCTTCTTCTTCTTCAAAAATACCCTGTAACATTTCCTGTAATATTGGTTTGATGGTGATGGACTCCTTTAGCTTTTTCTTCTCTGGGAAGCCCTTTATATGTCCTTGAATTCTAAACGATACCCTTGCTGGGCAAAGTAATCTTGGTTGCAGGACCTTGCTTTTCATCATTTTGAGTATTTCTTGCCACTCTCTTCTGGCCTGCAAAGTTTCTGTTGAGAAATCAGCTGACAGTCTTATAGGAGCTCCCTTGCAGGTAAATAACTGCTTTTCTCTTGCTGCTTTTAAGACTCTCTTTGTCTTTAACCTTTGGCATTTTAATTACGATGTGTCCTGGGTAGGCCTCTTTGGGTTCATCTTCTTTGGGACTCTCTGAACTTCCTTGACCTGTATGTCTATTTTATTTACCAGGTTAGAGAACTGTCCTTATTTTTTCAAATAGTTTTCAAATTCTTCTTCTCTCTCTCTCTTCTCCTTCCAGCACACCCATGATGCAAATGTGGTATGCTTAAAGTTGTCGCAGAGGTCCCTGGTTCTGACTGGTTCTTTGTAATGATGTTCATGTCCGTCTTATGCTGTTGAAGTTCTCACTAAGTTCCTTGAGCATCCTTACAACTAGTGTTTTGAACTCCACATCTAGTAGATTGCTTGTCTCCATTTGTTTAGCTCTTTTTCTGTAGTTTTGTTCTGTTCTTTCATGAGGGACCTGCTTCTGTGTCTCATTTTGGCAGTCTCCCTGTGTTTGTTTCTATGTATCATGCAGAGCTCCTGCATCTCCTGGGCTTGGTAAAGTGGCGTTAGGTAGTAGGTATTCTGTAGGGTCCAGTGGCACAGTCTCCCTGATCACCCAAGCTGGAACTCCAGGAGCCCTCCCCCCATGTGGGTTGTGTACAATCTCCTCTTGTAGTTGATCCTTGATTGCTGCTGGCACATCAGTTAGGGGGATTTACCCCCAGGGCAATCAGCTGCAAGGGCTAGTTGCAAACACCAACCACTGTGGAGGATCCACTGTGCAGGGGCCCACCCCACAGAGCAGGATTTACTTCAGCAGGGCTCTGGTGACCACTGAATCCACCCCTTGAGTGTGTCATTTGTGGAGGTGATTAGGTGGTGCTCTGATGTGGTCTGAACTGTCCACTGGATACGCTGGCTCTAAACCCCCAGGGGGTGCAGGCCAAGGTCACCCACTGCCTGTGTTCTAATCAGGGCTACCTGGCGTGAACTACAAAGTGATCTGCAGATGGCTGCTACTTGTGCTGGGCCTACAGATACCCAGGAGAGGCTAAGCTGTGAACTGAGTCTGGCTACCGCTAGTGCTGGGCCTGGAGACACTCAGCAAGAGGTATGGGGCCAGATGCCTTTTGTTTAAGAGATTTTAGGCAAGTCTGAAGCATGAGGCAAGTCAGGCCATTGGTGTAAAAAAGCCACTGGAAACAGTTTTGGTGGGTCCACAAGTTGGGTGGGGTGGGGTTTCAGGGAATCACCAATGAAGGGAAAACAGTGTTAGCCAGGTTGATGTTGACTCAGATATGGCGCCTGCTTGCCATCTCTGCAAGGGGAGAGTCAGAATAGGAAAAATGGCCTCTGACGGTATTTTTGTCTGGGCGAAAGCTGCCCCTGCAGCTCTCACCCTGATGCCAGACAATTCGGTTCCTCCTGCATGTCCCTTGTTCCTTTTGAGTTGCTGTCCCAGCACTAGAGCTCAGAGGGAGGGAGTGCACGTAAGTCTGTGTGGGCGTCCTTTAGAGGTAACTGCCTGGGACTCCAGAAGCCCTCCATCTCCCTCAGTCTCAATCTCCACTAGTGTTTACAGCCAGAACTTATGGGAGCTCTCTTCCTGGCTCTGGAACCCTGGGCTGGGGGCCTGGTGTGGGGCCGGGACCCCACACTCCTCAGAGGGGAACTCTGAAGCCCAGATATTCCTCCTAATTATTATCTGCCACATGTAGGTGTGGGACCAGCCTGTTTCATGTCTTCTCCCTCCTAGCAGTCTCGATGTGGCTTCTTCTTTAAATCCTTACTACAGGACTTTCATTTACCTGGATTTCAGGAGGTTCTGAATAATGGTTGTTCTATAGGTTAGTTATAACTTTTTTAAATATTTTATTTATTTATCTTTAGAGAGAGGGGAAGGGAGGGATAAATAGAGGGAGAGAAACATCAATGTGTGAGAGAAACATCCAATGATTGCCTCTTGAACTCCCCCAACCAGGGACCTGGCCCACAACCCAAGCATGTGCCCTGACTGGGAATCGGACCGGCAACCTTTTGGTTTGTGGGACAACGCCCAGCCAACTGAGCCACACCAGTCAGGGCTGGTTATCATTTAGATGTGGTCGTAGGAGGATGCCGAGTACAGCATTTTCAAGGTAGTTAATATTTAATCTGATATTTCTTAGCTTTTAAAATATATATTGAATCCCTGGTAGGTGACAGTCACCATGCATGGTGCTTTATGTAGCATTTCACTTGATTTAGACGGTACTTCAACACTCTATAGTGCCTCAGAGTCATTTTTGTGAACCTAAATTACCATCGTAGCAGCAAAGCATGACCGTTCTAGACAACAGTGTCCAAATTGTTAGGAGATGACAAAAAAATCCAATGCATTTCCACTCAGATAAATCTGGTGGAAACTCACAGCATCGCAAAGTCTGGAGGACAGGAACAACCCCACACTGCTGGCACACAGGACCCTCAAGACAGAAGGGATGCGAGGGCCATCCCGGTAGGGATGCTGGTCCCGCACCCACGCCAGCAATCAGCCAGACTATACTTCCACACACTCAGTCACCAAGAATTCTCAGCTTTTAGAAATAGTCTTTTCTACCTTTGGGCGACAGTTTAGATAGCAGAGAATGTGCTTTTCTGTAGTTTTTTTCACCATTTGTACCAGGCCAACTGGCAGCCTGTGAAATATCAGATGAAGGTTCTCTGCAAAGGCTTAATTCTGTATGCCACACACCCTCAGTTTCCTTATCCATTCAGTTACACCTGGTTCCAAGTCTCCTGTCACACTTTTCCTTTTTTCTAGATTATTTCCTCATTTGTCTGTGTTCCTCTGGGACTGTGGTACCTAACAAAGACTGATTATTTATGGAAGAACATGAATAATGAAGAACAGACCAGAAATGCCACATTCTTTCTCTAACAATATATGCACATCGTCAACAACTATTTTCTAAGCGCCTATGATGGGCCAGGTACCATGCTAAAACACTGGAGACATTCAAGAAGGTGCCATGTAAAACACCCCCATAGAGATAACATCCAGCCTACCCAACTGATGGAGGCTATTGCTGGGCAGCCTTATCTCATACCTGAGTTTTCACCACCACTTTTCTGAGAAAGTCCACACCATTATATGAGTGCCCTTGTCTTCCTTCTAACCACATCCATATTTATCTCCCCATTGGCACCTGCGCACTCATTCATTTACGTCCCCACGGTGGAAGAGCTGTCCTCTCCGTGACTAAGGCTAACTCTTCTCTTTGTTTCTATCCCCTCCCACCTCCTGAGGGACCACGTTCCACCATTATCTCCCTCTTGCCCTGCACCCTTATCCAGCTTATCTGGACTGGTTCTCTCCTTAGCAAAGACATACTCCAGCCCCTCCCATTTTACAAACACCTTTCTTTCCATTACAACTCCTACTTCTTCGGCTTCGGTCCTAAACTACTTTTCTTCAGGACCAAGTATTTAAGATCCAAGTATTTCAAAACCTGTTTCTAAGCCCTCCCTCCCCACTCACTCCTTAACCTGCTGCAATCTGACCTCTGCTCCTCCCCATTCCATTTAAATGACTTTTGTCAAGGTCATTTAATGGCCTCCAGGTTGCAAAAGCCAACAGATATATTTCTTTCTTTCTGTTATATTTGGCCTGGACTGTGCCTTCTATTTTCTTCTTTTGGTAATTTCTGCATTATGTCTTACCACTACAGTACTACTTATATTCTTTATAGAAGATTTAGAAATAGACATAAAATTCCAGAAATAACTACCAATGACCTTTTTGTGTGTGTCCTCTCTGCCATTTTTCTATAAATATACATAGATGCCTCTTACAAGAATAGGATCACGAATGCACCGCTAGGTAATTGCTCTGTGCACCTAATCCATCATGAGCATCCTCCCGTCTCTCTGCCTTCCTTATTTACAGCTCTCCTCCCTTGGCTCCAGTAAAACCACTCTCTTGTCTTCCTTCTGCCCCTAGGGCCACACTTCTCAGTCTCCACCACAGGCTTCTCGTTCTCCAGCTGGCTCCAAACAGGTCAGCTACTTCTCCAGGCTCTCACCCTGGATTTGCATGTGCTCACACTGGGAGGCCGCATTGCACATTAACAAAGCCATCACTGAAGTGTGTATTCATCTTTCGTATTAGCCAGGTAGTCAGGTAGATCAGGTAAATAGTGAAGCTAACATACAAAATATGCTCAAGGAGTATCTGCTAAACTAATCAGAAGGCAGGAGAACAGGGGAGAAGAGCTGCCGTGAGAGGGAACTGCTGGGGGAATGACTTTGCTCCAGTGAGAGCAATGTGAGGGCTAGGAAAAGAAGAAAGGAGAGGTGCAGGAAATACAACAGAGAAGCATCAAAACCAGACCCACTCCTTCACACCTTTGCCGAAAACTCGTCTGCCACGCAGTTGCTGAAAGGCACCACCGCCTGGGCGAGCAGTCGCTCCCAACTGCACTCTGGCAGTCTGCCTCCAGCAGCCCCTGTGCAAGAGCACCGTCTGCGTGCGGTGACCCCGAAGATGGCCTCCCTGGATTACACTCCGTGGCGGTGTTGGACAACCCTCCCCACCACGCTTCCTCCCCACTGCCTCATAAATTGCCTTTCAGTCACCCCCATTTCAGCCTTTCCCCAGATTAACATCCTCCATCTGCCAGACCCGAATGGCGCCCTGAGCTCTAACACAGTCTTTGCTGCTATGCTTAAATTCTTACAGATTTTGTAACTACAGTTTGTCCTCTGTATCTGCATGTTTTGCGTCCATGGATTCAACCAACCATGGATGAAAACAGTGTTTCTGATCTAAGGCTGGGAATGTGGAGGGCCGACTGTATGCACTGTTCTGTACCATTTTACACAAGGGACTTCAACATCCGCAGATGTGGGTACCTGCAGGGGGTCCTGGAAACAACGTCCCACAGAAACTGAGGGACAACTGCATATAAGTTCCAACTGCTTAGTTTTCTTGGCTATACTGGGACACCACAAGGGCTGAGACTTAGTCTGTTACTTGAATCTATGCCCCCAAATGCCCAGTATCCTTTTATATTCCCTCTGGGTGCTTGCCACAGGCAGAATTACCTGATCCAGGGGTGCTGAAATAAAGAGAGGCCTTGAAGTACAGTGGTTAAGCACATGGGTTCTGCCCTGAGTTCTAATCCCGCCTTTACTTACTGGTAGTAAGCCTCTGAGCCTCAGGTTCCTGATCAGTAGAAGGGAGGTGATGAGATCCACCTCACAGAGATGCTACAAAGATTAACTGAGATATTAAATATAAAGAGCTTAGAACAGTGCCTGGCAGCCCTCGCCTATGTGGCTCAGTTGGTTGGAGCATTGTCCCATAACCGAAAGGTTGCAGGTTCGATTCCTGGTCAGGACACACACTTAGGTTGTGGTTTCTTTCCCCAGTTAGGGCATGTACAATCCCCGGTCTGGGTGCATTTGGGAGGCAGCCAATCAATGCTTCTCTCTGACACTGATGTTTCTCTCTCTCCTCTCTCTCTAAAAGAAATGAAAAAATGTCCTCAGATGAGGATAAAAAAATTTTTAAAATAAAAAACTATGGCTGGCATTCAGCAAGCACTCAATAGATGTCAGGTATAGCTGTGACAAAGAAAACACACCTGAGCAGAAGCCAAGTGAAGAGAAATCCAGGGATCCTGCTCCTGCGGCCAAAGCATTCATGTCCTCACATCCACAGCGTGTTCAGAATTCTACACCCAACCCCGCCCTTAACACTTGGTGACTGGATTTTAAAAAACTACAAAGCACTCTTTTTTTTTAATGAAAATCACAGTCCTTAATAAGCTAGATAACTGGATGCCCCCAATGTCAACACTTTAGATTAGAAAAATACACACTATTCCCAAATACCTTCTCTAATTAGCATTTGTATGATTTGTACAGCTAATATATTTTACACTAAAGGATGTTCCAAAAATAGCAGCAAATTCCCTCAGTGTTTGCAGATAACCTTAAAGTGAACTGGTTTACTGCATGATATTTGTGAGCTGTAATCCTGTAATTAAGGCTTCATTAGTCCCTAATGGCAGGGCTCAGTAATGGTTGATATAATGTGATAAAGTTTATATCACATTCAGTTCATTTCTGGCATATTCACTCATTCATTCATTCATTCACTTATTCATTCATTCAATACCTACTGTGGGTGCCTACTATGCACCAACCACTGGGCTAAATGCTGGGGATACACACATTTCAATTGTGTCTCTGAAATTTTCATGACACCAGATAGCTCTTGTGGTGGATCTAATGCCACAGTGAAACAATGGCCTCATTCCCCTGACCACCACCGGAGAGATGGTTCCTATTATTTCAGATTAATCAGGTTCTGGGCCTCATTAGAAATGTTTCTGAATAGACATGTTATAATTTCTCAGGGAAATTAGAGAGTCTGGTACACGTTTCACCAATTTCACAAAGAATTTGTTCATTTTCCTGGGTAGCACAATGACCAGATGGCCGAAAGAAGGGACCTCATTGACACATCTAGACAGGTCATTGCAGAGCAGCTGGCACAGCATCACAGTCAAGTTCGACCCTGGCTGAGCACATGCAGACCAGATCTGGAGCTCTGTCTGTGACCTGGGATGGCTCATAAGACATTCGGTGGGAAGACCTGGCCACTTTTTGGATGCCAGCGCTGTGTACTGGAAAGGTGTGGTTTTAGGAGCCAGACAGGTCTGGGGCGAAATCCAAGCTCCACTACTTAAATTATCAGTGTGACTCTGTAAAGTGAGCTAAAATCTATATATAATGGGTGCTGAATAATATATGCTGAATGGAATTAAAAATTAGACCTATCACTAAGTGCTGATTCACATTAACCTTTACTGACAAACCTCTCCTCTAGCACTCAGAATCCAACCCATTGATTCAACAGCCACTTACTGAGCACCTAATATGGGCCAAGCAGACACCGACTAAATTGTTTGTTTCAAATTGTGAACAGAATACACAAGGCATCTGCTTTCTTGAAGCGTTCTAGTGGAGGAGACTGAAACAGATGAACAAGTGAATAGGTGATACACACTGATTAACGATTTCTGTGAAAAAATAAAACAAGATCAGGGCTGGAATCTGACCACATAATGTAGGATCCAACCCAGAGGACGCTGTTGTGCCCACTGCTCTTTCCCATGTGTTAACTAACCCACCTCCTGAACTAGGAGATAAACTTCTTGGACATACAGACCACAGCTCCTACACCTTTATTCCCTACGACACCTATTAGAGGGCCAAGTACACGGCGAACACTCAGCATATCCCAATCCACCCATCCAAAAGACTCTGCCAAGTTAGACATCATCGAAGTCCATGAGTTAGACTTGACATGACTGTGAAATAAATAGAAACTTTAGAAATCCGGTCTCCTTGCTACTTCCAGACCAGGGGGTGTCTTGTGCCCTTTTCATCCTCGCAGCTACTCTGACCCCAGCACAGTCGCAGCCTCCTCCTCCAGTGACTTCGGGCGCCTTTCCCAGGGTAGCCCATCGTGCCGCAGACCAGCCGCCTGGCCCCAGCCAGCGGACCCCCGGTCCTGAGAGCAACCAGCACGATTCTAAATGGAGCGACAGTGTTTTTCCTGTAGAGCTGCTTTGGAGGTATGAAGAAAAAGGGCAGAGATTGTTTACTCATTTGGAAATAAAGGCGTTTTCCTTCCTCCCTTTGCCAAAACTTGTAAGCACTTCCAACCAGGAATACCTTAAAGTTGACCAGAAAGCAGCAAGGAAAAAAGCTTTTTTCTCCTTCTTTAAGAAAACTAGGAGAAAGATACCACTTAAGAGGAAACTCTTTCTACATGTCAGGCAACATGAGACAGTAGGAGGCTGGTGGGACTGTGACTTACTTGCGCTCCCTCCCAGACTCCACGTGCTGGAGACTAGCA
Organism: Tonatia bakeri; assembly: GCA_004024845.1. Classification (NCBI taxonomy): domain Eukaryota; kingdom Metazoa; phylum Chordata; class Mammalia; order Chiroptera; family Phyllostomidae; genus Tonatia; species Tonatia bakeri. Next base: position 7,004 of record PVIA01010272.1, on the reverse strand, counting down.
GACAGGACAGGGGTGGGGGACCAGGCACAGAAGAGAGAGTAGAGTCAACCAAACCCTCTGCAGACCACAGTTCTGATTCCTCATAAAGTACTTTTTCTTTCTTTTTTTAAACAAGATTTTATGTATTTATTTTTAGACAGAGGGGAAGGGAAGGAGAAAGAGAGGGAAAGAAACATCAATGTGCAGTTGCCTCTCGCACGCCCCCTACTGGGGACCTGGCCTGCAACCCAGGCGTGCGCCCTGACTGGGAATCGAACCAGCAACCTTTTTGTTCTAAGGCCAGAGCTCAATCCACTGAGCCACACCAGCCAGGGCCATAAAGTACTTTTTCACATGAAAACTGTCATTGCAAAAAATAAAATAAAATAAAATAAGGGGGAAAGGAGGGGGAAAGAGAAAAGAACATAGAGGGCTGCTCTTCTGAAAACAGGGACTCCAAACACACACATTAATAAGCCAATTTATTAGAGGGGAAGAAATTTTAATCAATAATAATCAGGCGCAGCTGGCTCACTTTTCCTTGCTGGGTTTAATAACACTTCCCAGCCCTTATCTGACTGGAGCCCACACACACGCATACTAATGAGGACACAAGCACAGAATTTACTGCTAGGCTTCCAGGGACCGTTTCTGCCCCTGAGGGTCTATCTACCAGTATAGGAAGCTCGTACCGCTAGTTCAGTTGGTTTGTGGGTTAGTCCCTAAAGGTTTCAGCCCGCGTGTCTGACGGCACACACTGCTGAACCTTGTTTTCTAATAGCTATGCGGGTGGCGTAGGAAAGACTGGCCGGTTTGAAACGGCACAGAGTTCCCCTCTGAACAGAGAAAACCAGAGCATTTCTTCTCCTGACGGTGACGTCATGATGGCCTCTTCTGACACATCCTATCTGCCCAGCTCTTCTACGTCATCGACCCCAGGGACTCCCACTGACGGGTAGCCACTCCCTTAACAGGGTCTCAGGCCAGTCCCAAAAGTTCTCAGGCCATCTGTCCCACAATTCCAGCCTCACACGTTGTTTAAAACTCTTCTCCTTCCCACCCCCCACCCCGGCTCAGGCAGAAACTGTTGGGTGTGCTCCTGGCTTTGGGAGCAGGGGAAACAAGCCGTGTGGGCTGACACTTCCCCTCCCCTGGTGTGTGCTTCACTCTGTGCCAGGGTGGGCTGGGGCGGAACAGGCAAAGAGGTGAGACCTGTGGCAAGGAAGTGGTCAGTCCTCTTGTGCACTGTCCCTGCATTTTCAAACTGGTTTCTGGCTGGTGTTTCCTTGTGGCCATGGATCCAAATACCAGTGTTTGAGGGAAGCTTTTATTGGATCCTCACAGGAAAACACCTCGGCACCTTTACAAGCTAAAACCTACCCCCTTCCTCCCCAGCCTCTCACCACCCACACATGCCCACGTGGGGATGCACACATGCGCTCATGACACCTCCCCGACTCACTCTCAGGGAGGGTGGAGAATGATGCCTTTGTCCCCAAATCCAAATCTCATCCTTCAAGGCCCCAACTCCACACCCAGCTCTGACCTACACTTTGCTAAACAGCGAAACCACCCCCTTGACCCTCAGAGGTACCGCATTGCTGAAGCACAACACCAAACTGGGGCTCATCTTCCAAAGCCAAGAGGACAAAGCAGCCAGCCGAGGCCACGCCCCGGCTGAATTCGGATAGAGTGTGAAAGGTTTCCTGGAACTAACTAATTTAACAGGTGTGTTCGAACCCCTGCATTATCATAAACACTCTAGAGGGCACTAAGGGTATAGCAGTGAGTTAAAAAATAAAACTCTAGTTATACAATTATAACAGTGGGTGCCCTCATTTTAAAATTATTAACCTATCTATATCATTATTTGTTGTTGTTATTATTATTGTTGTTATTATTGCTGCTGCTGTGCTCCCTCTCCTGAACGCACCTGCTAGGAAAAAACAGGGGACCATGGCCCTCAGCGCCCTGCCCTGCCCCTCCACTCAGTGGTCACAGACCCTGTCTGCCCTCGGCATGGCTCGCTCTCGGCACAGCTTTGTGTGCCCATGATGTATGACAACATGAACCGAGCCCTCTCCACTTGAAATTTTCAATAAAAGTACAGATCTAAGTGATGAATATTTTATCTGGGGAAGAAAACAGCTTCAGGGCCATTTCTAATAACATGTCACCCTCAGACAGGAGGGGGGGAGCTGGAGAGTAACGAGCAGGACAAGCGTGGGAGAAGCCAGGGCTCCAGAGAACCAGAGAGAGGGAGAAACAGACAGAGGCAGACGCAGAGACAGACAGACAGAAGGAGGCAGGGTGTATACTGAACAGCTCTGAGTCCAGGCCCACTTGCAGAAGAAGAAACTGAGACTCACAGGGAAGTGATTTGGGAAGGTCACACCAAAGAGGACAGGCCAGTCCTGACCCCCAGATGGGTGTGTCTGGTCTCAGAGGAGAGTACCACCGTGTGACGACCTGTGAGCACGTAGTGAGGGTAGGGATTAAGCCGAAAGAAGACTGTAGAAGCCCGTTGCTAAGTGAGCTGCATGTCTACCTCCATGAACCACCCTCAGCAGAAGAAATAATGTCCCTCCCTTCCGTCTGGAAGGTTCCTGAGGAAAGGGATGCTGTGTAGCCTCTCTCAGCCCCGACCTCTCTGGGAGCCTCGAAGGGCAGAGTACAAAGAGGAGCCCACACCAAGAGGTGAAGACCGAACAGCAGGGGCCACCATGCTCTGAAAATTCAGTATGGGGGCCAATGTCACAGAACTCGGCCTTTCTTGCTGTGGGCCAAGAAGCCAGCCTTGGCCCCTTCCTTCTGGAATATCTGGGGCAAGAAGCTTCCACAGCTGCCTCTGGAATCCTAGCTTCTCCCTCCTCAGCCCCTCAGTCTGCCATGGCCATAGGAAGATGCTGGAGCCTTAGGACAGAGGGATGCTGCAGAACAAGTAATGAGGGGGAGCCGCATTCCATCCTTCATTCACCCATGCACACTGAGCACAGGTGCTGCATTAAATGCTGGGGATGCCAGGTGAAGCACCCTGTTCCCTGCCCCCAAGGGGCTCACCATCCCACAGAGAGAGAGAGATGTTAATACAGACAGTGGTGAGCAGAGATGAGAGTGAGAACCACCCTGTGAGGGGAGAAAGTCAAGAAAGCCTTGCCAAAGGGAATGGTGACGTCACAAGTATTTGCTGACCACACCCACTTACTGTCCTGGTTGGTAGCAGCACCGAGTCTAGTCCCTCCCCAGGATCTGCCTGCAGTCAAGGACCGCAGCCTCATCCAAGGGCCCAGCCCCTTCCAGGAGGCAGCTGCATCCATTCACTGGTCAAGAGGGAGATGGTTAGTGAGGTCCAGCCTCCTCATCTCAAGTGGGTACAACTGTGAAGTGCATCCCAGCTCCAGAGTTACCTACGGGGCCCACTAAGGTGGCCTCTTTACAGCTGAGAGCAGCTCAAGCTTCCCTCTGCTTAATCCTGCTTTCCCCTCGCCTTCAAATGCATTCGTCCCAAGAGCACTTCCCAGCAAAAAATCTGCACTCAAAACTCTATCTCAGAGTCTGTTTTCCAGACAACCCACTGTCTCAGCCGGTACAGGGCTCAGGCAGAGGTGTTCAAGAAGGACATCGCGAGCCCTGGCCGGCCGGCTCAGTTGACTGGGATGTCGTCCTGTGCACCAGAAGGGCTATGGGTTTGAGTCCCAGTCAGAACATACACCTGGGTTGCGGGTTTGATCCTCGTCGGGGAACACACAGGTGTACAGGAGGCAACCAATTGATGTCTCCGTCTCTCTTTCTCTCAAAATCAATAAACATATCCTCAGATGAGGATTTAAAAAAAAGAAAGAAAGACATCTTGAAAGGAGATAAATCTAATACCTTAAAATTACTTAAAATTTAAGCAAGCAAAGGGTTATTTGCCAAAGATTCAAACGTCCTCCCAAAGCACTCTGAAAGCTATGAGAAGTCTGGAAAATTCCATACTCCATGCCCCGAGCTCTCTCCAAACGTACTCTTGCCACCTCCTTCCCTGGACATCATCCTCACTCTTCACAACTCAGTTCATCCAGAGAAACAGAACGCTAGCACTGTCGGCAGAATGCAATGGGGAGACCCTTACCTTCGAGGCCATCGACAGTGCTAAGGAACAGTGAGACTGCAAACTTCTGACTTTTTAACCGCTGGTCATGGACGAGGGAGCAGAGGGGAAGGGAGTTCAGCTCTTTGCATGGCAGTCGACTGTCAGTGAGGACAGCTCGTTTCCCTGCCAGGCTGCCCTTCGGCCACTGGGTGAAAAACCAGCTCAGGCGTGGCTCGAAGGGCCTTGAGAGTGAGTGAAAGTACTAGGTTCACTTTCCAAAACTCCAGCTCACAGAACTCTCAGGGGCTTTCCTTTCTGCAGAGCTCGCACATCTGTTTACAAAGGCAAAAGCTTCGCTGAAGTGCCTTTGTTAGCGGAGCAGCCTGGGACCGATAAACCAATTTGTTTTGCCCTCGATAAATCGTTCATTAATGTTGCTATGACATTTAAAGTTTCAAATGGTTTTATGACTTGAGATTTAAAAAGAATTGTTCCAATAAATTTCTTATAGCCAAGAGGATTCCTGGCATTTTGATTAAGTAGTTCCTTGCGATGATAAAGTTTTATCTTGAATAATGAAGGGGGGAGCATTAATCACTTCAAAGCTGGTCCCAGGAGCAGCGGCCCAGCTGCCTCTCCGGGGATTACTCAGAAACACAATTTTAAAAATCAACAAAGTACAAACTACCAATCTTCTAGAAGGGTTAGAATTTTCAGAATAATTACTAAGTCTGTGCTGTCTCTAAAATGGTACAGAACCGTCGGAATCACAGGCAGTGTGGGGCCCCTCCTCCCAGCTGCTCATGGGCGGTATGGGCAGAGGCTGGCGCTCCCGCTGGGTGTTGGGGGGCGGCACTGAGAAACAGCAGGCACTGAAATCTGGGTGCTGGGGTACACATCATGTCCTATGAGGAACCCAAGCCTTCCGAGAAATGCCAGGATGTTACTGCTGAAATCCAAGCTCAGGCTAATGTCAAGATTCTTAACCACCACTGTGGGCACTGGCTTCTGAAGATTTATGCAAACCCATGAGAACGAAATGTAGGGTTTCAGCGGAGTGAAAAATCTGTCTTTCCCACCCCTCCTCCCGCACCCCTGGCCTTCCCCTGCAGGGCAGAGGGGAACAGAAACGTCTGCTGAATGCCTGCCATGGGCTTGCTCATCACTGCACTCAGAGCTTCACATCATTTAAACAGCATGGCAATCCTGCAGCAGGTATTAAGTCAGAATTTTACAGCTGGGAAAAAGTGGGGTTCAGAAAACTTAAATAGTTTACACAAGGACATACAGATTGTCAATCTGAAGACGTAAGATTCTGATCCCAAGCTCCCAAGTGCTTTTTCTACCGTGCGGACAGGTCTCTTTCCTCCAAGGTACTTTTGAATGTGCACATGTTAACCGTGGCTCTTACGTTCAAGTGGCCTGGGAGGCAGTCAGAAACTCAGGCCAGCCCATGCATCAGTCAGCGCTGACTCGTGTGCTCCAGAGTAGAGAAGAAGGGACGCCCTGGGGCTGGGGTGATCCAGTAGCCTTGGGGAAGAGGTGAGGCAGAAGCTGGGCTTGAAGGGACAGGGACATTTAGACAATGGGAGACAGAATAAACCACCTCAGGAACCAGCGTGAAGGCCTACAGCCTGCTGCAGAGGAGGGTGTCAAATGGGGAGTGGGTACCCACGGTCGATTCCCTTATCACTGGCCTTGGTAGGCCTTTGATACATACATCCCAAGACAAATCATGACTTGTTATGTTATTTTTGAAGGTAGAATGCAAGTGAGTAGTGGGCTCCGATTTAACAACAAAAATGTATTGCATTTATGGATATCTTTTTTTCAAACTATTTCCTTCTTCGTTTTTATCCTATAACAATTGCATAAGGTAAACAGGGTGCGTGTTACTCTGCTCACTTTAGAGAGAGGACAAATGAAGCCTGACTTGCCCACACTCGCCCAAGTTAACGGTGTATCTGAAACTCAGGTCTTCTGACCACCAGACCCTTCGGAGAAGGTATCTTCCCACTACTGGCCTTGGAGAACAGTCCAGAGCTATGGGTTCTCGCCCTTCCTCACACTCTCCTCCATACAGTTCCAGGAGTTCCGGGAGCCCTGCCGAGTTACCCTGGACTTCCTAGAGGGCCACAGGCGCTGATATAAGCCCTGCAGAAGACTCTGCCAGTCTTCTTAGTACACCAACAACAACACGCGGTCCTCAAAAGGCCTTACCACCGATGGCTCAATACAGACCCAGTGAGAGCTTGGTGGTTAAGTTCAAAACATCCCACTGGTGAGTGTGGTCAAGAATAGTCTGTTGCCTGATCCCTCGTGCACCAAAGAGAACCAGAACCCCGGATATGGCATGGGCGTCAAGCTGCACCTGGGCCCCTGCCCCCAACCTTCTCTCCCAGCCTGGCCTCACTAGTTCCACCAAGTGCCCTTGATTCAACTCTAGATCCTTAGCTTGGACCCTAATTTACCCATTCATCCATTTGTTCTTCATTTGCTCATCCATCCATTCACTCATTGATTCAACTTAAAAAAGGTTATTAGAGATTTACTATGTTCTAGGCTTTGTCGTAGGTTCTGCCACTGTCTCTGTCAACCCTGGCATCCCCTTAACCAGAGACCCCTGAAGCACTGGGCCCCTCCTGTCTGCCACGTCGCCCATCTCCAGGACACCACACAGGCCACCCCCAGGCCTGAGTGCACAGCTGCTGGATCAGCCTGGGCAACTGGGCCAGGCCCCTTTCCTGAGAGTTTGGCCGGGCTTTCCCCAAGTTTCCTTTGCCTTGGTGCCTGTGAGCCAAGAGAGCAGAACACTCGATAAGACAACGGCAAACCTCGAGGAAGGAACGCCTCTTCTGACAGCAGCGAGTACAGGAGGGCGTGAAAGGCAAGAGCAAAGTCACGTGTCTCATTAGTATCTTCCCCACAACCCTCTTGGATTCTGTTTCAT